>JAJOOR010029844.1:0-16905 GCA_036250505.1 Solanum acaule | reverse complement strand
TTTTTGCACCACCTAGCTTGAAGGGGAGTGTTGTGATGTAAAGTAGGTGACATTAGTGTTAATAGTTTGTTAGTAACAGAAAGGGCAATTTAGTCTATTAAGAAGAGTTAGTTATAACTAACTCAATGTACTGTTATTCAAAGTAGTTACAAGGATTGCTCTATAAATAGCTACTCTTCATTGTATTTTTCATTCAAGCTGATATATGAATTCTTCTTTCTCTTTCTCATTCTCTTCTCTAAATATTCCATTCATGATTGAGCTTCTTTAGTTTACGATCATCAAACTACATGGTTATCCACAGTCAAACAATAATGCACAGGGGAACAATGCCTTCAAGAACACGAGGCGAAATGATATATATGCTTGAGATAACTATAATCTTTACATCACTTTCAGTTCAGGAGCACAGAGGTATCATCATCTGGGGTAAAAAGAACTGTGAGATATGTTGGCAATTGAAGCAGAATCGCCTTGTTTAAGCAAGTACTTCTCCCAAGGGTCGTGAAGTTCCATGGTTTTCTCATCCACGAATGGCGGATTAGTTGGAGGAGGCAACTCTTCGTCTTTCTTGACAAACATCTGTAATGCCTTAGACATGGATGGTCGTAATGTTGGAATCTCTTGAGTGCACAAAAGTCCCACATGTAACACTCTCGCTACCTCATTTTTCACATTGATTGTATGGTTGTTATTCAACATGAGATTCGGATCAAACAGATTCTCCACTATCCCACGTTGAAAGTGCTCCCACGCCTGTTAATTTCATTGAATATAAGAGTTAAGACCAATATGCAATAAGTTCTTCAAGATTGAAAATAGTGTGATAAAAAATTACAATGGAAATTAAGCTGTCTGTGTATTCGACATGTTTGCTCCTGTTATTTTGCCTTCCAGTAACGATTTCGAGTAGAAGAATTCCAAAGCTGTAAACATCTGCTTTTTCTGTTAATTGGCCATGTGCTATGTACTCTGGAGCCATATATCCTCTGCACATATTGTACCATATTAGTTTTCATGTACTTTTACGCGACAAAAGTAAAAGACGAGACGAAGAAATACTAACAATGTGCCAGCAATGGCAGTGCTTATGTGACTCTTGTCTTCTTGGAATGACCTTGCTAACCCAAAATCAGCAATCTTTGCACGGAACCTCGAGTCCAACAGGATGTTGCTTGCTTTTATGTCTCTGTGAATTATTCGAGTCTTTGTGTTTTCGTGGAGGTACACCAAACCTTCTGCAGTCCCTATGATTATCTCAAATCTTTTCTCCCAGTTTAGAGCTTT
Source organism: Solanum acaule (assembly GCA_036250505.1). Lineage (NCBI taxonomy): Eukaryota > Viridiplantae > Streptophyta > Magnoliopsida > Solanales > Solanaceae > Solanum > Solanum acaule. Next base: position 15,618 of record JAJOOR010029844.1, on the reverse strand, counting down.
ACTTTTGATAGAGTCTGTCAATTTAAAGATTTGAATCAAATATGTAACAAAGTCATATTGGTTACTTATTTTTAGTAGGTGTTATGATTTAATGAGTATAGCTTAAATGGAATAGTGTAGATTCATATAGCCGATCCAAACTTTTTTGGGACCGAGGAGTAGTTGTATTGTTGCAAAGTCCGGTTACTTACCAAATATGAAGCGATCAAGACTCTTATTAGGGAGGAACTCGTATACAAGAAGACTTTCCGGTCCTGAGCAGCTGCATCCCAATAACCTTACCAAATTCTTGTGCTCAACGCTACTGATTATGTTAACCTCGTTATAAAAATCTGCAGCTCTGTGTTTGTTGTTGAAGAACAGCCTTTTGACAGCAATCTCTCTGCCATCTGCCAAAACACCCTGCAACAAATCGCACCTCGGATATTGCATTAATGTTATGGACAATCAACGAATTCCAACATATTAAATTGCACTACATTCAACCATTTTGTACCTTATAAACGGTGCCAAATCCACCTTGCCCGAGCTTATTAGCCTCATCAAATGACCCTGTGGCTTTGTCAAGCGTAGAATACTTGAAGTTCAAGCTGTTGTCATGAAGGATCTTCACTAATTTCTCCGCGTCATTTGCACCTACAAAGTTCAAATTTTCCCGGAAAAGCATGAGTAGACCATAATGACTCGAGTTAGTTCTTAAAAATTGCTTTCTATACAGTTGTGTGCAAATGATCGCACGCTATATTCTCTAGTAAATATTATCATAAAGATACAATACATGCTCATCATTGATATCCTAATGACTTTATCACTAATATTTGACACAAAAGGATTTACCTTTTCTCTTCTTCTGGATTTGTTTGTTCTTCCAGACATAAATACCAATGACAGCACCTACTCCCAAAACGACAACGGAGCTAACAACAACGATTACAATGACAACAACGTTTCCTACAATATCATCATTTGAAAGAAAAAAAGACCATTTATCAGCTAAACTACGCGTTCAGTCAATAAATAACTGGTAAACCAGGATGAAAAAAGAGCAAAAATTACCTCCTGATGACGAGCCTTCACTGACGGAAATAGCATTGAGAAAATTTGTATCGGAATACCTCATGAAGCATCCGGTGTACAGAGCTCTACCTTCTGACCAAGGCACGCATCCCAACATGGATGCAGATGCATTTTGCAAACACGCTGCACAGGAATTTGAGCTCAGCGTCTTCCAACAATCAGCGAGAACATAAGCTGTCTCGTTGGAAGGACCAGCCACCGACACTTGAGCACGTGCAGTACCATTATTAGTCGGTGCATTTACAACTGTTTGCTGAATGGCTCGCCTAGCGTTCTGTTGGAACAATGTACCCTTTGTCGTCCTGTTTCCACATACATGTCTGTCCTCTGGACCTAAATACTGGTCATAGAACGTGTAATTCTCCGCTCGCATAAAGCATCCATCAAGATAAATTCGCCCTCCATTATAAGGGAAGCACTGGGGCAGAACCGTTCGTGCTTCAGCATAGCATAAGACGCAGTCGAGTAAAGAAAGATCACCATAGCATTGGGCAAGTCCAAAGTTAGTGTCTGGTCCAGTGCCAGAAACTGCAACTCCATATCCTCTAGTTCTCATTTGTTGGCTTATAGTTTCCATAACTGCAACAAAATTTGGGACAAAAGCTGTCGTATTATGCTCGAGTTGAGTACTACATGTGATCTGGACGGTCTGCGATCTTGGTTCACACACTGATGTATCTGGTAGAAGTAGGATCAACACAATAACAAAGAGGCTACATAAAATTGAAGGGGCTGGTATCTCCATTTTGCCAAATGAACTGTACAACAGAGAAAACAATGTAAGAGGACTAATTGATGTAACATTAAACTGACAAAAATAGACACCAATCACTACAGATAATCCCCACCACCATCAGTCACTACTATATATCGTCAATCACCGTATTAGTCATTACCATCATTAGCTATCATTACTATCAACCACAATTATCCGCAGCCACCACCAACTGACAACCACTCTCATTAACCACTACTGTCAGCTACTACCCACCACCACCACAAACCGCTTCTCTTCTTGATATAGTATTAAATGAATTACGCAATTGTCAAATTAGGCCTTGGGCTTTAACTCATACTCCAAAAGCTAGCTCAAAGGGAGAAGGATTGTTCACGCCTTACAAGGAGCCCAACCAAGTATAGTGCGTGCACATTCTTGAATTAGGCTTTGGGCTTAACTCACACCCCAAAAGCTAGGTCAAAGGGAGGAGATTGTTCAAGCCTTATAACGGGCCCAAACCAGTTCGGTGAGTGCACATTCTTGGACCGAGGCACATTGGTTTGAGAATAGACTAGTGACATGTTTATATGGATTTGGGCAACCATCTTCTCTTGAGCTAGCTTTTGAGATTGAGTTAAGCCCAGATGTCATATTTTTACATGGTAACAAAGTCATATTCATTCATGTTCGGGCACCTGATCCACACTCCAGTTTGGGCCCGGGCATGAAGGGGCTATTAGAATCCTTCATTGAGTTAGACCTGTTTATATGGACTTGGATAATCCTCTCTGCTTGAGCTGACTTTTGGGGTTGAGTTAGATCTAACAGTAATATCGCTTATTAATTTTTAAACATGGGATAATGCATGAGTATCGCCTAGACAAGTTTAGGTGTGTCTTTGGGATTTTGGTCATACTCTAGGGATACTTATGTCTTATCCCTTTGAACATTGACAAGTTTTATATATTCAGGTGTTGAGCAAACAAACAATATTAAATATTTAGCATTCAGATGGAAAATTGGTCCTATTTATTTTAAGTCAAAGTGTATTATAGTTAATATTCATTTTTGCAGATTTTATACAAAAAATTTCAATACCAATGAAATGAGCAATCGTTTTTTCACACAGCTGAACAGATTTCTCTTTTATTTCATAAAGTTTAAAATCCGAGACCTCTGGTTAAAGACAGAACATCCATCGAAAACATGGTTTTCTCTTATGTTCATTTACTCCTTAGCAAAATTTCAAGTATTTTTTTTATTAACAAATATTAAATAACAGTTCCGCACTAAAACAACAACCACAACATACTCAGTGTAATCCCACAAGCAAAGTCTAGTGATGATAGAATGTATACAGCCTTACTCTTAACTAACGAAAGTAGAGAAACTATTTCCGATATACCCTCAGCTCAGAAACTAAGACATAATTTGCATATCAGTGATAAAAACAGAATAAGGAAGAAAAAAAAAAGGAACACTCACAAAGTTCGATCCTCTGAGCACTGAGCGCTCAGAATTTGTCGAATTTAGACTCGATGAAGAGAGATCGTCGAGGCAAGCTGATCAGCTGTTGTCAAAGTTCTAGAAACAGAGAGAAAATGAAGGTATTAAAAAGAAGGGAATTTTTTTTATTTTTTTTTATGAATGAATCAAAATAGAAATGAAAATGTCGATTATATTAATAAATTTGTGAGAGAAGTCAACTAGAAAAAAGAAGTGAAAAAAAAAAAGAATATTTGTGTGCATTTTTTTTCTAAAGAAAAGACTAAAAAAAAAAACAGTTGCAAATCAGCTATGAAGACTTTGAAAGGACGCGCCTCTTTTAACAGAAATTTCCCCTCCTTAACATATTGGTATGGTGGGGCCAGTGGCGAAGCCAGAACTTTGATTAAGAGGTATCAAAATATAAAGAAGTAAAATCATGTAGAAGTTAAGGAGTGTCAATATGTAATATATATACATAAAAAATATTTTTACTCTAGCTACACAGTGTAATTTTGAGACGAAATGATGTCGGTCGACACCTCTCAACTACATGTGGCTCCGTCACTGGGTAGGGCTACAAGTTTTATACGGTCGAATCAAAACAGATCGAGTTAATAAATTGGGTTAAATCCTGCTTTAACCAAAAAACAAAAATTAAAATTAGTCTTTCCTTTAGGAAATTTTAATTTTTGTCCATAAGGCAAACGTTAAAGGATATTTTAAGACAATGAATTTACTCAAATGACCAAAAATCCTAACATATGCAACACTTAGAACTTAGGAACATCCCATTAGACATAAGTGGGATTATGTGGGAATGAGTTGAGGTGTCTAACCGTGCAATCTCAAAGTTGGATCTATGCCCTTTAACTTAACTTTATTTTGTATTTATGCCCTCCTATTTTGAGAATGTATAAGTAGGCAGTTAAATTTGTATAAGATTGAACAAATAGACACATTCGTTGGCATCCTACATGGAAATTTTGTATCTATATGGTGTACTATAGAGATACAAGTTTAAGTGTCTACTTGTGTACACTCAAAGTTGGAGTGCATAATTGTCCGCTAAAACTAAGTTACGGATCATGTTTATGTATTATGCTTATAAATATGCATTAGTTACTAATTAAGGTCAAGTTAAGACATCTATCAATGTATTAGGAAAAGAAAACAAGATACTCCCTTTTAATTAACCTGGCATAGTTTGTCTCAACATAATTTTTTTTTAAAAAAATGAGTATTTTTTAAAGGCATAATACATAAATATGCCCTTTAACTTGGCTTCAAATCACATTTATGCCCTCCAACTTTGGGAGTGCACAAGTAGACACTTGAATTTGTATAATGTTGAACAAATAGACACACATGTCCTAAATGGCATCCTACATATCATTTTTTATTCTACGTGGTGTCCTATGTGTATTGTGCCATGTCGGACTCATGTGTCTACTTGTTCAATTTTATACAAGTTTAAGTGTCTACTTGTTCAATTTTATACAAGTTTAAGTGTCTACTTGTGCATACCCAAAGTTGGAGGATATAATTGGAAAATGAGGCCAAGTTAAGGACACATTTATGTATTATGCCTTTTTTTAAATTTGTGATCTAAAAATATTTTGTGAGGCTATAAGCTTTTTGAAACTGGTCTATATAAATATATCATAAATATTTATGTGTCTATAAAAAAAATTCTCTACTTGTCAAAAGAGAGCTCTTTGACCAAGAAGAAATTTTGGTAGAAAGACAAACCATTACTTAAGTTGTCATCCATCTCAACTAAACTTCAATATATTAGTAGTATAATATAGATATTTTTTATTTAATTATGTCTCTAACTTGTCATTTTCATATGTAAAATGGTTTTTTTTATGCTTTAAAGCATAGATAAATCTCTTTTTGTTAGACAACCTCAAGACTATATCTTATTACATCAAAATGATCTTCAGCAACAATTATTTAAAGGCAATAACTTAATTGTTGCTAAAACATATTTTTAACGGTATTTAACACTCTTTGTAAATGTCTCTAAAGCCTATAGCGACATTGGATCAAATGACAATTAATTAACTAATGATAGTAAAAGTTTTATCACTCTTTGATAATGTGTATATTTATTGCTGCTAAAAATTATTTTTGTTGTAGTCTAATTTAATAGTACCATATTAAAGGTGTATAATCATTCATTTAAGATTTCACTTTAAGAAAGTATTATCTAACGGATAAATCTTTTTGGCTAGAAAATTTGGTCAGAATTTGGCCAGAATGATATTTTATCTTTTAAAACATGTTTACCCTTTTAACTAAAAAATGAAAAAAAAAAAAACATCAGTTTATTTTAAAATAAAAAAAATATTATAGTTTTTTTAATTTTCTGGCCATTTAGCACTTCCCTTATCTAACTATAATTCATTTATTTGTGTTTTGGCCTTAATTATTTATTAGTTAATCATGATAAAGTGAATTAATGTTGAACAAGTATTTTGTTTTTGTAGAAAACTAAGATTAATAACTATTCAAAGTAAACTATTTTTGTGGGGACTAGAAAATAATATTTTCAAAGTGTTCCACTTTAGGACTTTCTATTTCAATTTATGTGTTTTTTTTTTTTAAAAAAAAGATCATTTTTATACTTATAGAATGTTTGGCTAAGTTTTTAGAAAATTAAAGGTGCTTATTTTAAAGAGTTAGAATGTTTTGTTAAAAATCTAGGAAAACAATAAATGTTATTGAGAAGAGAGAAAGTTGAAAAAAGTATATTTTCTCTGTAAATAGCAAATACCTTTGGAATCTTCGCCAAACACAAATTTGGCTACGATATTGATAAAGCGTTTTCAAATTGATTAGTTAAAAACAACTTGCTACTCTATGGAAATACTTATTTGAAAAGCACTTCTGACAAAGAAAAATAGTTAGCATCTCACTATATTATTTAAGATCACGAATTCAAGAAATATTTTGGTACATTATACAAATGTTTAATTTATGATTACAGTTTTTTTAATGAAATTTTTTACATTATTATATTTTATGCTCAATCAAATTAAAATGCCTAAAATGAATTGAAGGAAGTAAATATTATTCCATTTGATGGTCCAAGGAATTGCATTTAATTAGGTCATTACATGCATGTCGTAGAAAGTCAAGAAGTTTTTGTTGATAATAGAAGTTTCTTTTATCAACTTAATTTACACGTTAGTCATAGAATTCATAAATTTCATATACTGATTTCGTCTTTGCTTGAAGGGCGTCCCTATCAGGGTCTTGTTCATTCTCAAATTTTGAACTTGAGACCTCTTATTGAAATTAAGTGGAGGGAACCCAATAATTAAATCATGCTATGAATTTGATGGCGAGTTCAAAATTCATAATTAACTTCAAATCCTAACATTCCCGAAGGGGGAGCGCTCTATACCAGGGTTTTCTTATCCGCAGGACTTGAGACCAATACTTCTAATTAAGGGTAAAGGAATTTCACCAAATCCTTGGTGGTAACGGAGCTAGTTGAGAAATTACACTGTATCCATAGGAATAAAATTATATTATATATATACTGTATACATGTTGAATCTCCTGGACTGGCCCACTTGATTTTGGGCTCAGTTAAGAGAAGCCCAACTAGAGGTCCAAGAACAAACTCAAAGTACCAAATCTTGATAACTTGTCATGTTTTCTTGTCATAAATCTCAGCGATCGTCAAATATTAAGTATCAAATCTTGATAATTTTGGTAGATCGACATAAAATTCATCAGACTATCTAGTCATAAATCTTAACAATCGCCAGAAATTGGCTACAAATCTAATAATTCTTGTTAGTTGTCATAACTTATTGTTGTCGAATTTTGAGCAACACATTTTTGCTTTGAAAATGATCTAAATTGTTCCAAATTTGATATCCAATATTATAATATCAGTATCAGTATTTTTTTAATTATAAGATTTAACTCAAACATTCAAAATCAAAGCTAGGGTTGAATAATCATTGTTGAACGATTAATTAATAATCTAATTAGTTTTAAACAATACGAGGAGAATCTATTGATTAGTTGATGTAGATTATTGACTTAAATAGTAATTATACTATGAATAAAAAAATATTTTTTTGTATGATTATCATTTTATATTATTATTAAATAAAATCACATGTTACATATGCATAAAGTGGTATGACTTCAATAATGTCAGCCAATTAGACTTGGATTCAATCATCCATTCTTTTTTCTGTGTTTGACTTATATATAAATTGTTAGTATAAGAAAATGTTTATATTATCAAATTATTTTTATTTATTATGTGCACGTAATGATAATTATAATCTTAATTATTATGAGCTCAGTCATTAGATTGATTTATTTTTAGATCTGTATCAAAATGTTAATTTCATCAAGATGTATTTTCAAATTTTTTTACAAAGGTAACTGTTCATCAATTTCATCTATTTACACTATTGTCATCGTTCAGTATTATCAACTATTGTGCATCACTATCATTAACCATCATCACTCACCACTATGCATCATCCACAACCACCACCATCAGTTCTAACCATCTCCGCTATCAAATATCAATCACTACAATCCGTCATCATTATCACTAGCCACCATTTACAATCATCACACCGATCATTATTTTCATAACAATTACCAATCACTACTGACAATTATCACCACTAGTCACCCTTATATATACATATCATTACCATCATTAACTATTACTATCATCCATTACGTACAACTGTTAATCACTATTGCCAACCACTAATACCACTAGCTATTACATAACTATAATACCATTATTAGCCAGCACCATCCCAATCCAGCATCCACAAGAACCACTACCGCTAGCCCTTACCATCTCCAGCCTCCATATAATTATTAAAAGACATTTTTTATTGATATTATATTGGATTAATTTAGTATTTATTAAAATTAATATTTATTAATTTCTCTTAAAAAGATAAATTTTATATATTCAAAATGTTTACAAACAGTTTTGACTACTCAATATTCAGATATCTCAATATTAAAAAAGTTACATTCATATATCTAAATTTTTATGTACATCATAATATTTAAATGTGCATTCAAATTCAGACGTTTAAATATATTAAAAAGATAAATGAGACCTTAAGACTTTTGATATGTATGCCAAATATACAAAAATTATCATGAAGAATTTCACATGTTTTTTTTTTGTTTTAAATGAGTGGTATTGACCATGTAAAAGTTCAACCAATCATGTCATTAAAGATGAGATGACTTGTAAAAAATATATAGTATTCAAAAGAAAAATATATCGTATAAATTGAGAAAAAAAAACGAGTTCTTTATCACATTCATAAATTTCCTATGCTTCCTTTTTGTTTTTTTTTTCAGGTCAACTAATTTTAAGATCATTCAAATTTCATTTTTGATTTTGCCAAGTTGATAACTTGAAGTAGATTAATTGAATTACTCAAAATTAAAGTTGAATTCTCCTTTGTATTCACAAAAAAAGATAAGTATTAATTTAGTGTACAAGTATAACAATGGTATTTCAACGACCAAATATTTTTGGGTCTTAACTAAATTTATATATTTATTGATTTAATGTAAATATTGAATATAATTAATTAATTTTTTTACGCTACTAGTTTCAATTTTGTTTAATTTGGGATGGTTGCATCTCAATTAAAATGCCTCATGAGTTTTGAGATATGCGTCAAGATAAGTCTCGAGACGTATAACATAAACTTTGTGAATATTTAATTTTTAATGTATTAAAATATTATATATTATATTAATGTGAGATTGTTGTAAAAGTCGATGAACTTCACATTTTGATGCGCCTCTTTAGTCTTTATCATAATTGGTCAACCAAAATGACTAAAGTTTGAATACCTACCCCTCCGTCCCATTTTATGTGACACCATTTTCTTTTTAGTTAGTCCCAAAAAGAATGTCACATTTTTTTATATGGTAAATATTTAAAGGTACAATTCCTCTTTTATTCTTGTTGGTCCCACTTAATCTTAAAGATAATACTCCAATACATTTATGAGGAGAGAAAAGTGAGTCTACTTTTTAAAGGGCAATTTGATAAACATTTTAAAATCTTCATTTATTTCTTAAACTCCGTACCCGGTCAAATATTGCCACATAAAATGGGATGGAGGGAGTATAAGAATTAGCCTCCACCATCATTTTGGATAGGTAGAATATATAAATGTATCCATTAATGTGGCTTCAAATGATATTTATATCCTTTAATTTTTGGTATGTCCATGTAAATGCTTAAACTTGTATAAAATTAAACAAATAAACACATTTGTCCTACGTGGCGTCCTACATGACAATTTTGTGTCATATGTGGTGTTTTACATGTATTATGTCAGATAGGATGCGTGTTCTACTTATTCAATTTTATATAAATTTAAGTATCGACTTATGTAAACCAAAGTTGAAGGGCATATGTGTCAACTGAAGCCAAGTTGAAAAAACATGATTATGTATGGTGTCTTTTGGATAATGCAAAAGCTATAAACCTTAAAAATAAATCATTGCACTGGATTTTAGGCATAATCTTTGGATTTTAATCCAAATCAATAACTAGTAATTTGATTCTCTTGTTATTGTGTTTCCTCCCTAATGATAAAAGGGAAAATAAAATTTTAAAATATTTTATCCATCTTAACTTACATAATAATATTTAAATTGTGAGAGTGAAATGAGTATTTCTCAATTTTATTAATAAGTTTAACTCTCAAAATTCAAATTATGACACATAAATTGAGACAAAGACAATACTAACCGGTGGCAGAGCCACAGTACTTGAGGTGTCTTCAATCGACATCTCTTTATCGAAAAATTACACTATATAGTTTGTTACTTCTTTATATTTTGACCTCTCTTAATGAAAAATCTTACTCCACTGATAGTACTAACAAATAAGGCAAGATGAGACAAAACATGATAATAACGTGATCATTCCATATAATGACGTTTTTCATCGTTATACAATATCAAATTTAACAATTCAATACAACAACAACAACATATTCAGTGTCATCAGAAGATATTGTATAGAGCGACTATATATTTTCGAATGCCGCTCACCTCAAGTAAAACATATAAAAATAACAAGAGATCTACAACGTACACGTTATATTCAAAATAATAACAATACGATACAATACAATATAACACGTCACGACAATCCAAACAAGTTGTTATTATTACTCAATATACAAAATGCAAGGATTTGATTGGTCAAGTTTGGAAACGTGAAAGTGGTCGAAACAATTCTCAACAAACTCTATAAAACCCAAAAGAAAATGAAAACCAAACGTGTTTTTTCTTCATTTCTTTCTCCCCTTTCCAAGAATCACCATTTTTGAAGGAAAAAAAACTCCATTTTTTCTGTTTTAGTTCATTCCAGGGGCTTCAAAAAGTTGTGGGGTTTCTTGTTTTCTCTCAATTTGAGCATTTTTACAAGCTTTATTTGAGAAATTTTCACTAAGAATCTGTAGAATGATAGTGAAGTGGTGGGTGACAGCATTTCAATTGACAGAGCTGTTTGTGAGTTCTTTGGTTCATTTGAGTTATGGGTTTTACTTATTTAGCACAGCCGTCGCCGGTGATGTTTCTCAGTCAGTGACCAATTGGATTTTCAAGCCAAAATTTGAGGGTAACAAAGAGATAAAGAGTTCAAATGATTTGCCTCCTATTGTTTTGGTTCATGGAATCTTTGGTTTTGGCAAAGGGGTAAATGCCCCTTTTTCACATTTTCACATTTGGGGTTTTCCTCTATTACTAGTATTTTTCGATTTTAGTGTTACCTGTTGTTTTCTTTGCTTTGTTTGTTGTATTATTTGTGGCTGCTAGTGTTCTGAGAGGAGGGTCTATTGGAAATAACCTCTCTATCTTCACAAGGTAGGGGTAAGGCTACGTATACATCACCTTCTCCAGGCTCCACTTGTGAGATTAAACTTTGTTTTGTTTAGGTTTTCCCCTAATTTGTCCTTGTAGAACAGGAAATTGATCAATTTTGTTAATCGTTTGCACGTTTGGTTCATTCATAGTCCTGTCATTAACAAATCAGTCTCGTATTTGCAATTGTCATTACTGGAGTTTCAGTTTGAAATGAGTGGACTCCACTTGTGAGCTTATACTGTGTATGTTGTTGTTTTGTTTGGGTTTTCCCCTAATTTGTCCTTGTAGAATAGGAATTTGATCAATTTTGTTATTCGTTTGCACGTTTGGTTCATTCATTGTCTTGTCATTAACAAATCGTCTCGTATTTGCCATTTTCATTAATGGAGTTTCAGCTTGAAATGAGTGGACTCCACGTGTTCAAATTCTTTGATAAAAAGGATCAAAATTTAATCAGGCTTTTTCCTAATTTGTCCATGTACAAAGGAAATTGATGAATTTTATTATCCTTTCGCACATTTGGTTCATTCATAGTCTTGTCATTAACAAATCAGTCTCATATTTCCCATTGTCAAAGGAGCTTCAGCTTGAAATGAGTGGAATCCACGTGTTCAAGTTATTCGAGAAAAATGGTCAAAATTTATGCTTCAACTTTTGATTATGGTTTTAAATTACTCGAGTTGGAGTTCCGTTAGGGGTTAAGGGTAAAACTCAGACCTTTTTATAGGTCCAGAGTATAAAGTTGCTCGATTTCGAATAATAAAGAGGGAACTTTTGCCCTTTTTCTTCCCTATGCTAATGTTACACTTGTTTGTTCTAATTGTCATGTGGGCTTGGAAATGTAATTTTTTTTTCATTTTGTAGAGATTGGGAGGACTTTCATATTTTGCTGGTGCAGAGAAAAAGGATGACAGGGTTCTTGTTCCAGATTTGGGTTCGCTAACTAGCATATACGACAGGTGAATACTTTCTAATTTTTTGGGTTTAATGCTTAATTATATTCTCTTTGCTATATTGTGTTATTGTTAAGCGTCGCATATTGGTCGAGGATGAGCTGTTCACTTCATGAGTTAGTTTTTGAGGATGAGCTATCCACTTCATATGAAATAATACATCTAACCAAACGGGTTTTCCTACCAACCTTACGAGGAGCTCTAGGAACTCTGAATAGTTGTTTGAACGACGAGCTCTCGTACATGAGGGGGATTTTGAAACATATTTAAATAAACAAAAATGTGCTTTCCGTAATTGCTTAAACTTTTAGATGAGATTATCACATATGTCAATAGTTATACTGTTCTTCTTGTTCTATAGTTTTTGCAACAATTGATGGATTTTAGATTTCAGGGCTCGTGGATTGTTCTATTATTTGAAAGGAGGGCAAGTTGATTATGGGGAGGAACACAGTAAGGCTTGTGGACATTCCCAATTTGGACGAGTTTATGAACAAGGTCAAAATCTTTTACTTCATCTATATAACTCACTCCCCATGATATTATTTCCTTATAGTCCGTTATGAAAATGACAACACATTTGTAAATTTTGAAACAGTTTGACTTGAACTTTTCACTTTATACTAATGAATGATAAGTTTTTATAGACGCACAAGTGTTATGACATGTTTAAGATCGCATGTTTCAAAAATCGTTCTTTCTTTCTTAAACTTTGTGCCAGTCAAACTAAGCCATTAAAGGACTATCGCATTACCACCTTTCTGGATCAATGCCTCACTTAATAAAAAATGAAGCAGGGCACTACCCCGAGTGGGATGAAGATCACCCTATTCATTTTGTGGGGCATTCAGCTGGAGCACAGGTTGTTCGAGTTCTGCACCAGATGCTGGCTGACAAGGTAAATTAGTGCACGTTCCATTGAAAAATTGTGACACCTAAAATAACCTGTTCGATGTTAACCTCAAGCTTACTATGATAGGCATTCAAGGGTTATGAAAACACTTCAGAGAATTGGATCTTAAGCATAACATCATTATCTGGAGCACTTAACGGGACAACCAGGACATACTTTGATGGAATGCAGTAAGTTTCTGATAGTTCTTAGTTATTGCAGTTTAACCTTTTTTTGATCAATTATGATGATTTGCATGAATTCTACAGTCAACGCTATCATCTGTTTTTAGCTTTCTTAAATTTTATGTTTTGACCAGTTTACTTAGACTTGTAAAACTGCATTTTGCTGAATTTGACTGAATTCTTTTACAGACTTGAAGACGAGAAGTCGATAATGCCTGTAAGTTTTCTCCAACTTTGCCGCACTGGAGTAATAGTTTATGAGTGGCTCGACATTCCTTGGATGAAGGACTATTACAACTTTGGGTTTGATCACTTCAGTATGACATGGAGGAAAGTTGGTATCCGGGGTCTTCTTGATTACCTTTTAGGGAATGCTGGTCCATTTGCCTCAGGGGACTGGATACTTCCTGATCTTACCATTCAGGGGTCAATCAAGTTGAACAGACACTTACGTACATTTCTGCAAACATACTACTTCAGCTATGCTACCAAGCATACCACAAAAGTTACGGGTTTTGCAGTTCCTTCTGGCATTCGAGGGATACATCCTCTGCTATTCATTAGAGTCCTGCAAATGAGCCAATGGCGGCATCCTCAAGATGTTTCTCCTCCGTATAAGGGCTATAGGTTCGTGTCTATTACTCCTCCGTTGCCAATCTACTTAGATAGATGAAGATACATTATAGTACAAGCCCTATTCACTTGAGTTTTAATTAGTCAGCAAGATTTTGAAACTCCGTTAATGAAAATTTTCTGAAGCATCGAGACTCGTAATTGAGTGACTGTGTGTTATGCTTTGCTGCTTTGCACTGAGATCCTACCCCCATCGGGTTATATTCTATGACAAGTTCCTGTGGGTTGTTAGACTAGTTCGTAGATTTACATGAATGACTGATGTACACTGTGCCAAAATAGAGATCTTCTAACATCAATTTCAGTTGATTTCCGGTTCTCCTAATTTTAGTACCTCAAGAGTTTTTGCTTAATTTCCTTAGTAAGATGTAGGTTTCCATCCTTTGAACAATCTGTTTACGATCAGCTTAGAGTCATAAGTTTATTATCTGATAACTTTCAAAACCAGTTACTCAAATGCACCATTAAGTACTCACTCAAAATGCTATAAGTAATCATCATATGCGGAAGCATTATGGAACGACAAATAACTGATTCAATACTAGCAATAACTTGTTTCATCATCTCATTGTTTTTATTTCATCTAATACATGCAGGGATGAAGATTGGTGGGACAATGACGGTGCTCTCAACACCACATCTATGACACACCCTCGTTTGCCGGTTGAACACCCTAGTTGCCTTGTTATCAAAGATTCTGATTGCCAGCCGTTGCAACCTGGTATTTGGTAGGTGACCAGTCAGATTCTGCACTTGCATTTATTTAGCCAAATTACAAATATAGAGTTCCTCTTCTAATTCTGTGTCCATAGATTAACTAGACAGTTCTCATTGTTATTGTCTTCATTCATGTCATAGTTTTTCTGGTTATCAAGAATTGAGGTTTTGGAGGTTTGGAATTTTGTTTTATGATAAGCCATTGTTATAGCCATCCTTTCATTGTGAGAAGAATCTTAACTCAAATGCGATCCTTTCTACTCATTAGGATTTAATGTAGCGTCGATCATACTTCTATAGAATTCCAGAGCAGAATCTAGTAATATGATATCATGTGAAGGTGGCATTTGTTTTGTGACCTTGCTCATTTTGGTGTCAGATTTTAGTGAACATTTATGCCGAGGGTCTATCAGAAACAACCTCTCTACCTCCCAAGGTAGGGGTAAGGTCTTCGTACACTCTACCCTTCCCATAGGTACCGATATCAGTTAGATGGATACATCCTATGTTGTTCGGACTCTTTAAAAATGATGACTTGGGTGTGTGTCGGGTCTTCCATAAGTAATGCATTTTTAAGGATCCAATACGGGTACAGTAACATTTAGGAGAGTTCGAGCAACATATGCCAATCAGGTTATCACTCGTGTTGATATGATGGTGTTTAAGGCATCAGTATTAATAGTTCCTCTCATGTGCAGGTACTATAAAATTATAGAAGGCGACCACATTCTTTTCGTTGTGAATCGCAAAAGAGCTGGAGTTCAATTTGATTTGATCTACAACAGCATATTCGAGCGCTGCAGGAAACTTGTCTTAAGAAAGACAATAACACTGCCAAACCAAGTACCTCCGTAATAGCCAGCGAGATATTTCTCTCATTTGTTTATAGAATACTGCATTATCACATTCTTTGTAATTCTTTTACACACTGACGGAAATCTATTTCGCAATTGAAATGGATTTTACGGTCAATGTATCTCATTGTTCTTCTCTGTATGTAATTTGTAACTCTGCTCTGTGTGTGTGTGTGGGGGGGGGGGGGGGGGG
>JAJOOR010029843.1:0-17862 GCA_036250505.1 Solanum acaule | reverse complement strand
CCCCCCCCCCCCCCCCCCCCCCCCCCCCCCCCCCCCCCCCCCCCCCCCCCCCCCATATCTAGACCTTTTCGAATAGTTTAGGGGGTATATTTGACCCTTTTCCCTTTAATATAAATGTCACGTAGTAATGTAAAAATGACGTTGTAATTTCATTTGGCATTTAACGCCCATAAGGGCATATCTAAACGAAAAGTTGGACGGCGAATGAGCTAAACTTTAAACGGGGTATATCTAGTCTTGTTTAAGAAATAAATTGTATCCATTGTTGCTTAAGTATTGTCAAAAATTGAATCACCACAAACCCAAACTTCAAAAACTCAAATTTTCCTTGAAAGCCAAATTTCAAAAAATTGATTGACTAGTCAACTTTCCAGATAAATATGTTGAAATTTGTTGAAATGTATGACCAACTCATCTAAAAGTTTAAAATATTAAACTAATTTTCTTTTTAATTTGGATGGCGATGAGATTCCAATCAAAGGACCTCTGCTTGGGCTAATATAATATTGAAGTGTGTGACTACTCATCTAAAAACTTAAGTTATTAATGAGAATTACTTTAATTAGTTAATTATATTCTCAACACAGTCATTTATTAACTGAACTTAATGCAAAAATGCCTTGAAGCTTTCTTGCTTTCAAATTATGTGAAAGTAAGGCAAACTTTAGACACTCTATCTTGTGCCTCAAGTTAATTTGGAAATGACTACACTTGCAAAAAATAAAAAAAAATAAAATCTCACCTTTTAGTTTACTTATTACCATTATTCCCTATAAGTTTTATAAATCTTCAAATTCCCTCATTTTCACGCATTAAATTAGTGTATCTCGCGCATCAGATTAATGTATCAGTGCATCAAAGTAGTATATCTTGCGCGTCAGATTAGTGTATCATGTATAAAATGTACATCAGATTAGTGTATCATATATAAAATGTAATGTATCTTACCTAACGATTAATGTATCTCGCGCATCAGATTAATGTATCAGTACTTATATTATTGTATCCGTTTGAGGGATTTCTGTAATTATAAACTTTTAAGGGATAAATTGTAATTTTGTCTTAAAAGTATGTGATTTCTGTAATTTGCCCAAAAAGAAAGTTTGTCCTTGTTCTCTAAGCCCATACTCAACCACCTAGTCATAGGCCTGCTTTTACAGCAACCAGGCCCAATATAACACCAATCCATAGTTGGGCTTGGACGTTGACACGTGTTTACTCTGGAGGCCCATGAAAAAGCCCAGAAAATTTAGCTGGATCAGGTTACTAATATCCTTAGCCTTTCAGCACTAGGCACACGTCAACCCCACAGAGGCGGAACCAGGATAAAGAGTTTGAAGGTTTTAAATTTTCTTTAGAACAGTGTCCATCAATTTTGTTAGGGGTTCACAAATTAATATACATATATATTTAATTAATTTTCTAGTACAAATACAGAGTCTACGGAAAAGCTATTGGGTTCATCCGAATCCACGAACCCCACCGAGCTTCGAAACCGAACACCCACACATGATTTTACGACTTTGTGAATACATGTATATTTTGGGTAAAGAATCGACCTGGTCCGGTGAGGAGACTCCCCTTTTCCCGAAGTTACTAGACCAATTTTTTCCCTCATTTTTTTGGCAATTAATTAATTGTATTAACTATACCAAGTACATTCATATTTTTATTATTTCAAAATAAGTTCTATGTACAGTACCATTAGAAAACTTAATAAGGGAAACAAATCTGTATGGTTATTATAAGAATCAATTGTAACAGGATTGGTCCTTAGCTTCAAATTGATTTACTTGTTACTAAGACAAGTAGATATTTTTATCAAGAAAAATAAATAACGTGATGTACTATAAACATTAAATGCACATGCTTTGTTGAAACAAGAGTGTACAACAGTACAAGTAATGGTCTAAACATTAATGCTATTTTAATTTCATTTTATAGATGAAAAGAAAATTCTACATATAGTAAAAATAAAATGTGAAGGTTTGCCCGACAATTATACATAAGTAATGATGTACGTAGTGAATATCCAACCTAATTTACAAGTCGGATTCATGTAACCAGGGTACGTAAGTAGAGACAGATCTAGGATTTTCAGTTAAGGAATTTTGAATGTACTTCTCAGGATTTAAATTTGGAATCTTAAGGTGAATTTCGAATTTCCTAAATCACTAAGTCAACATCTAGCTAGTCTTGTGTTCAAGGGATTCAAAATAAATATAGATACATAATATTTTTTTACCTTGTATAGACAATGTAGTTTTTATCTAAGGGGTTCGGGTAAACACTCTTCTTGCTGAAGGATGATCAGTCGAACGTTCGTTGTCAGAAAATTATGAAGTCTATATAGGTAAACATATATGCCTAGTTATATATAAAAATTCTAGAACACTAGCTTTAGAAAAATTTCTAACTTCACCATTTATAGCTCTAGGTAAACATTTCTTGTCTAATAATTTGCATACACCACCACTATACATGAGAAAGCAAGTGTGAAAGCTAAGGCAAACTCATGTAAGGAATATTATTGAGCCATGGCCCAACACAAACTAAAAAGTTACTTGAGTGGTATAGTATGGGCCTATAGTCCCATTATTAGCATAACATTCATTTCATAAAACCAACAAAAGAGAATGAACATCACTATAGGGAGTGAATATATATATGGGTGAGTAGGTCATAGAAAAATATGGCATGTGGGGAACCTCTTCATGAATTAGAAAGCATAGGTCACTTTTAGTGTTAGGCTGGCTATTCCCCACTTCACATACTATTTCTAGTGAATCTATGACAACAATATATCATTCAACTAACCCTAGCAAGAATATTGGCAAACAAACTCTACCCCATATGGATATAGATAGACTGAATTATTGTCTGTAATGCCCTACCTTCCTTGCTGTATTAGTACCCTCCTAGGAAACATACAATCTGAACATATATACAATGTGCAATCATATATGCAATACCACCTTGTTTACTCATGCCATGTTTGGTACTTTTTCTTGTAATAATCGCGGTGCGCGGATCAGTTTGTGTGTACTTATTCATGAATTGATTTCCGATCTATTTACTACTTACTATTTTCTGCATGCACAAGTAACGAGTAATTCTCTATTTATCATAACTTGAACAGATCAGAAGAAATCACTCAATATTTTTTACATGTATTAGAATTTGAATATGAGACCTGAAAATTCTCAATTTAGTTTATTAACTATTAAACCATATCCTTAAGTGCTACGTGTCATGTTTAATATTACTCCACTTGTCCTTAACCATGGTGAGAGCATGTGCATAGTTAGGTCAAGTTTCAAGATTTCATCCAAAAACCTAACATATCTCCCTCCTAGTAGCTTATAGAAAGAAAAAGAAAAAAAAGACTTTTAGCTAGCTAGGTTTGGGTAATTGCACTTAATTAAGGATTTTGGTCTTTGGGTAGCTAGAAAAATAATTAAGTACATATTAGAGTGTGTTTGATATGCCTGAGTTCACTTTCTATGGCAAAAAAGTTTTAACTATAATAGTAGTATCTAACTTGTTAGTTGGAGAAGTAATATAAAGATGAAAGTTAAAGATAATTAAGGAGAATGATCTTAACCAAAGATATTTTTTCTGTCTTGAATTGAGAGAAATTATTTTTATTAAACAAATAAAAAAAATTAACGTCCTCGTAAAAAATTATTCTTCTAAAATGACTTCACTAATATTGACCACACCACCTCGAATAAATGAGAAAATGGTCAAATGCCTTCCCAATCTATTACCGAATTCTCAACTACACACTTCAATTTTATGGGTGTCCTATCACCCCCTAAACTGTTTAAAACTGAAATTATTACACCCTTAAAACTCAACAACAACATTTATATTGACGGGTGAAACCCACGCGT
The DNA here is from genome assembly GCA_036250505.1 of Solanum acaule. Lineage (NCBI taxonomy): Eukaryota > Viridiplantae > Streptophyta > Magnoliopsida > Solanales > Solanaceae > Solanum > Solanum acaule. Next base: position 13,966 of record JAJOOR010029843.1, on the reverse strand, counting down.
TTTACACTATTTAATTGATACTAGATAATTTTTATGGATGTATTTGTAAAATTGCTCAAATTGAGGCTATGTATACATAACAATGCGACATTGATCTATCCAATTTCATTCTCAAAATCACATGTGGGTTTCGTTGAAAACCCAAAAAGAATTCTGGGTTTTGAAATAAAATTGCCAAATTGAGGCATCGAATAATCAAGATATGAATTTCCAACACAATCTGCCTTGTGGGTTGGCATGTAAAGTGATGATTAACAGCTCCAATAATATCATTAAGGAATTGATTTTCAAAATTTTCTAATTTCATGCACAAATTGAAAAATAAAAATTCAAGAATCAAGAGGAATACTAAAATTTCATTGTCAATTATGTGGAGATGGACATATGATAGTGACGGTGATGATGGAGAAAATAGTGGCGGTGGAGATTTAGAGATGGTGAGTGGTGGAATTTGGTCTATGTTGTAATGAAGAAGAAAGAAACAAATCAAGAAAAAAGAATAACTATAAATACAAGTATTTCTGAAAGAAATATTAAAAATAAAAGTTTACTATTTGATTTTGGTGCTCACTCTCTCAATGAGAGTGAAATACACTCAATTTGCCACATAAGAGTTTAGGGAGATGATAATTTCAGTTTTCAATAGTTTGTGGGGTGGGGTGGGTGGGTGGGGGGGGGGTTATAGGACTCCCGTAAAGTTTAAGTGTGGAGTTAAGAATACGATAATAGATTAGAAGAGCATTTAACCATTTTCTCCGAATAAATTTTGAAAGATTTGAAAAGATGCTTTTCAATTTTCTTATTTGATTGGTCTTAAATAATATAATTTTTTTTTTAAAAAAAAGAAGTTTTTTAAAAATAAAATAAAATATGACTTTCGCGGGTAAAAGTAGAAAGTACAAAATGCTCCATGTAAACTCGAGTGATATTTTACATTAGTTATGTCGTCCCAGCCTTCAACATACACCTCATCTTCACTCCATTCTCACCACCTATATAACACTATCTTCATGAGTCACGTCAATCTCTCATAGTATTTATCTATATTAAATATAAATATAAATATTTTTTTGAAAATAATAGTGAGAAAATAAGCTCTATTTTGTATCCATTTCTTCTTTTACCACTTCTCAATATAATTTTTTACCACTTATGTTCTCACCACCATGGCACCATCTGTGATAGTGACAAAAATGACAAATAATAAGTTTGTCTAAAACTTATTATAAACCCGCAATACTTCAAACTTTGTGCATTAATAATATAAATTTTCTTTTTATTATTATATATTAAATTAACCTACTACAACAATAAAAAAAATCATTTTTCTTTCTCATGATATGTCATATGAGAATAAAAATTTACTACCACTATGAAATAAATATGAAAAATAGTTCAACTGTTCAAGCGAATACAACGAATCAATGATATTTACCAATAAGGGTTTGTAAGTAGTTAGGTATTCTTTCATTTTTAACTAAATTTTTTGAGTTTGAATTTTTCGTGAATAGAATTTTTAGAAAGTGCTTTATCTCAATATGAATTTTTTTACGCAAATTCAGATTTAGTCAAACTCTAATTTAAATATCGGACATCGAATGAAAAACTAACCAAAATAAATCAAAGATATTTTGTAGCAATTAAAGATTAATTTTGTTGAGACTAAAACTCAACCCTTCTCCATTTTCTCATAATTATTTTTATCCCAAATTAATTAAAAAAAAAACTCGAAAGTTGTTTCCACACCGAATTAAACAAAAAAATACCAAACACTACGAGAAAAGTGTGTATTACTTGGAGATTTTCCTAAGGATTGTATACAGAAATTCGCAGGAAACTGGATTTTCCTACCAAAAAGAATCCGATGGTAAAATCTTCTTGGGTAATTATTTCCTACAAATTTCAAAATCCCCAAGTAATTTATCTAGGGATTTATATTTCACATCTAAATTACTTGCGAATTTTCTTGCAAAATTTACTTTAAAATTAGATTTTTTTTTGGAAAAAATTAACAAAATAGGAATTTTCTTATATTTTTTCCGTAAGTAAAGCCGCATGAAGATATTCTAATAATTTTTAAAGAAATTTCTTGTAAGCAAAAATTAATTATTATCTCCTATTTAATTATTTAATTTATTAAACCCCATACACATATACACCACCTCTTCTTCTTGAATACTTGTATTTAATTCAATTTTCCATATATACACCTCTTCTTGATTACTTGTATGTAATACAATTTTCCACCTATTATTTAATTTATTAAACCCCATACACATACCACCTCTTCTACTTGAATACTTATATTTAATTCAATTTTCCACATATACACCTCTTCTTGATTACTTGTATGTAATACAATTTTCCACCTATATTAAATGCACTACTTAATCCCAACCCACTACCCAATGCTCAACCTATACTAATTACTACATTCTCATAATAATCTAAGTCAAATTATATATGAAAATTTTTTAGTGTATTCCGTCGATGTGGTACAACTAGTACTAATGTCATTACACTAATATTTAGTGTTTTTCTTCGATTTGATTAATTTTTAAAGCTAAATTTAATTTAATTAATTGAGTATTATAATATAATTTTAATAATTATAAATTACACAAAAAGAACTATAAAGTCATCTCATATTAATATGGTAATGAAATATATGTTGAATATTGGCTAAAGTTCATGTGATTTAACTCTTAAAAAATGAAACTTGGAAATTATTTATATATTTAAAATAAATCACTACCACAAAACATATCATGAAAATTTTATATTTACACTTTCTATGAGATAATATCCATAACTAAGCATATTAAACATAGACAAAATTCAAATTATACATACAAAATTCTTATAAATAAATAATTAAAAATATCAATATATTTATAACTTTAATGTGGAAGGAAGTTATAATCAATAATTGATAGTATATCTTGTTAGATATGTGTGGTATTTACAATTTACATTTATATTTTAATAATTATACTTAATTATATATTTGGAAATAAATATTATAGAGAAATTTTATCATTTTTAATATTGGTCAAAAATAATATATCAATTGAATATATAAATAAAAATATTTATTTTTCATGTTATATAATTCTATTAACGAGGGGGTAATTGAACTTCACATTAATAAGGTATATCTTCGATTCAAACATTTTCCTATTAAAATTTCTTTTACTAATGTTAATCTAATGTTTTTATGTAATTTGTTAAAGTTTCAAGTCACGAAATTTCTACGTAAATTCTCAAAAAATAATTTTCAGCTAAATTTGGAGCAAAAAATTCCTAAATATTTTTCCAGGTAATAAAATTCTTAGGAAAATCCCTAAATATAAATCCCCAAAAAATTTTGCAACAAATTAATCCCCAAATAATTTTTCAAGTAATAAAATCCCCAGGTCATTCCCCAAATATAAATCCCCAGCAAATTTTGCAACAATTAATCCCCAAAAAATTTTCCAAGTAATAAATTCCTAGATAAATCCCCAAATATAAATTTTCAACAAATTTCACAGCAACTAATCCCCAAATAATTTCCCAAGTAATAAAATCTCCAAATAAATTTTCACCAAAATATCTCCAGCAATATCAGTACGATGGATTACCTGGAGATTTTTCTATGAAATAAAAAAATAATTTTAAAATATTTTTTTGGTTCATGTACCTGCGGATTTAGCTAGAGATAATGTACTTACCATTACTCTTCCCTAGGTAATATTGCAAGTTCATGTTTGGCGCAAAATGACGCCAAATTTACCTACGGAATTTGTTTGGAATATACATTTCGTAGGTAATAAATTCTAATATTGAGGAATTTAAAATTTTTGTAAGAAAATCCGCATTAAAAATAGTTGCAAAAATTTTTCCTAAAAAAAATCCCATATATAATTCATAGTTTTCTTGTAGTAAAAATACAAAACAAAAACATAAAAAGGAGTCATGATGATATCCATAAGATCCAAAATAACAAAAATACAAACTATATTCCATCATAAAGTTCATCAAAATATCGTATCATCTGTACAATCTGCATGGATGCCACATGTCTCACCTTCAAGCTTTGATACGCCACCGCAACTTTAATTAATTTGTTTAACAATTACTCTCATCGTTTTTAGGCCTCTATATAAACAATATTTTCCATTTTAACTTTGTCTATTTATGACTCAAAAGAGTTTAATTACTTATTAATTTTCTAAACCCAACAAAAAGGTAAAATTGAACAACTATTTATATAATATCATTAATTACTCTCTGTCCTTACATCAAATAGATGGTTTTTGCTTTATACGATAATTAAAAAATTATTAATAAAGTAATTAATTTTCTTTTCATATTAATTAGCTTTTTTAAAAAAAAAAGAATTTTTAAATTTTTAAAATTTATTTCAACTCTTAAAAGTCAAATAAATTATAGAGATAAAATGAAAAAAATTAATTAATTTGGTCCTAACATAGTAAATAATCAAGTACTTTCTCTATTTCTATTTCTACGTATTCAATCTTCCATCTTCCATTATTTCAGAGCCGACGCCTCCTTTTGCTGCCTTTCTATCTAAAACATAAATTAATTATTAAATAGAAAGAGTGTTACTTAAATTAATCATTAAAATAAAAAAATGTTACTTATTGATTTTGTGAAATACAAATATCAAAAACATTTTTTTCCCAATAAATACATCTAAATATGACATATTAACATCTATTTTAAGTAAATGCGACGTATACTAGAAATATGAAACAACAAGTATCTCACTAACAATCCAAATAAACCCAAAATTCACACAAATTATATCGATCCTCCTTTTTCAGCAACTGCACGGAATTGTACGAAGTTCAAGAATTTTATCTAAACAAAGCAAATATAACAAATCCACATTTTATTTTTTCAAAAAATACTATAAATAGCAAGGAAGAAAATCCCATTAATTCCACTCCACCAGAAGCACTTAGAAAAGAGGTCAAATTATACAAAGGCAAGAGATTATTACTCCATTGATTTATTTAATGCAAAAGGACTAATATATATAACAACACATAAATAATGGATTCAACATTAAACTTTAATATAACACAATAATATCCTCACAATCTCACCTTCAACAAAATGGAAATTGAAATTGAAAATTACATCTTCATAATCAATAGACGACCCAGAAATCTTACATTCATTAAAAATAAGGCAAAAAAAATCTAATAAGCTTTCAGAATTAGTAAATAAGAGTAATAAAACAGTCACACATCTTCATCTTCTTCGTCTTCCTCCATCTCATATATACACAAAACACTCTTATTCTTGTTGGATTATATATGGATGGTGCAGCAGCAGCAACAGTACGTAGCAGCAACTAGTAAATTAAACCGTACACTTAAAAACTTGTATATACAAAAATCATTCTTCTCAAATCTCAATAATTTCTTCTTTGTCATCATCAACAATTGTTTAATTTGTAGGACCACAAAAAGCGAGCTCCATCAATGGCCCATGATCTCTCCATAACTTTTTTTTTCTTTTCAAGTCAGTAGGTCATTGACCCACCCCAGATCTGGTCCTCCACATAATCCACTGTCACTGTAAAATCTGTTTGTAGCATTGTTATTGTTCGGCTCTTCAACAAAGCTCAACCTCGAGCTCGAAACAGGGCTAGCAGATGGAAATTCCCTTGTGTAGAATTTGGTTCTCAAATTTGAAATTGGACTTGGAGATGGAGTTGAAGGCGAAAGAAGGAACTGCTGCTGATCATCGTAACTATTATTGTTGTTGAAATTCACATCCAGCCATGGTAAATTCCCATCAAAATTAACAGAATGAGAATGAGCAGCAGCTGCTGCTGAAGAATTTGGTTCATGATTCACATTCATAGCTTCCAATGAGCTAACCAATTCAGTAAGTGCATCTTTGTAACTCATCAGCCCAGATGGATCCAGCTGACCCATTCCAGAGGACGACGACTCAACGCTCCCAAAACGATCGGTGTAACGCGACATGGGAGAAGAAAACTGGTTTCGATTGTCAGGGGAAAGAGGCGGTGAGAGGGACGGTGACATAGGGGGAGAGATATGGGACATACCAATTAAAGTAGAAGTTGGGGAAGCAGAAACAGAATGGCAAAAAACACAACAATGGTTCATATTTCGGTACTTTTTCTCAATTGGGGAATTATTCAAATTCTTGGGTGATGAACCACTTTCGTAACAACTAGGTGGAAGAACACGAAGCTGTCTCGGAGTATGTGCAAAGAAACAAATCTTGCGTTTGCAGTTTTTCCCATCTTTGCATGCTTCAGTCCTATACCGAGTTGGGTGAAGCCAACACTCAAACACCCCATGTGCAAACTCACAATTATCACCCCTGCTACAATTCCCCTTCCTAAATTCAGAACAAACCGTCCCGGAATAATGAAACCTCCTCGGATCCCTCCGTCTAGCCTTCTCACCAGGATGAGCAAACGGACAATCAGTCCAATCATGGCTCCGGCTACGGGTACACCGCCTCACTTTAAACTCGTACATACGAAAATGGTCAGACGAATACGGATCAGCATCGTCATCATCATCCAAACTGTTATACGGTAAAAACTTCTGAAATAGAGTATCCGATTCAGTTCCCAACCCACCAACAGACTTTGGTGAATCCATAAGCTGGACATCAGAAACAACATGGTCGATTGATGAAAGAGTAGAACGTCGGCTTAGTAATTTTCTAGGGGGAATATCAATGTCACGAAGAGATTTCTTGTAGAGTTGGTGAGAAGGATGAAATTTATGATGGTGCAATTCAGCACAAAGGCCTTCCATGATTGAAAATGGGAGAAATTTTTATAAAGTGAATTCTTTTGTTAATGGGAGAGTGTTGGAGAATGAGGGAGACATGAAAAAAAGATGTGAACAAAGGGATGATTATATAGTAAACAAAAAAAAAAAAAGAAATGAATTTTTATGGAAAACACAATTATTTTTTAGGGTGACGAGGATGGTGTGAGTGATGGGTAAGGAAGTGCGTGGCTGAAGAGTATTAGGGATTGACATGCAAAGAGAGATATGTGGCAGCTCCATACATAGTTCTGCATGCAATATTAGTTTTTTTGGAAAGAAAAAGACAATATTCTCCCTATTTTTTCTCTCTCTATATACTCCCATTTCAATTTGTGTGAATTTCTAACTTTTCATGTGATTTGTTTAAAAATCATAAGATTAAAATATGTTACGTTTGTTATATTATTAATTTAAAATTTTGTTTTTTTTATGTGTCACGCGTTTGGTTTCTAATTTTTAAAAATTTTTTTTAAACTTTTCACGTGATATGTTTAAAAATTAGAAGATTAAAGAACGTTATGTTGTTATATTATTAATTTAAAATTATTATTTTTGGTTTATTTTATTAGGTTAAAAAATAATTAAAATGGAGAAAAAGTATATTTTTTTTGGTTTGGTTTTCTTTTAAGATAGGTTATGTCCTCACATGGGGGTAGCTGGGAATCTTACTTCCGTTAATCTAATTTCACCTCTTTTTTAGTTTTTTAATCCATAGTAGAATCTAATGTTGTTCGATTAGAGTTAAAATCTCACCTAATTAAGGGTTTTGGTCTGGATGACGTTCATGCATGATGGAAGACAAGTTTATGAAAAGGGGTGAAAAATTATATTTTAGGTGAATTTTATATCGGAATGACAGAAATTTTTTGAAACGTTATAAAAATGATTTCAGAATTGTGTTTATTGAGTTAAAATTTGAAGGATAGATTTATGTGGCTTAGATTCAAAACGGACCATAACATAATAGTTGGAGTAGAGTTACTACACAATTTGATTAAAAAAAATTATTTTTCAAAAATTGGTGAAGTTTTTTTTTACTTATTTTTTAAAAATTATTATTGTACAAATTTCTTTTAAGATAGTTGTGACTCGTACAGTCGTACTATCCTGTTAGCATCCTTCTTCCGTGAATCTATTTTTTCACCTCTTTTTATTACTCCTTGAGTAGCGTGTTATTTATTTATATTATATAATAAAATAAAATAATGGATAAGAGGTTTCAATTGATTTTTTTTCATTGAAAGTTTAGTAATTTATATTATACTATATACTATAAATTATTGAATCTTTGACATAAAAAAACTTTCTGATAATAATAGAGGAGGCTAAATAATGTTTGAAATCATGCGTTATTAGGGCCATAGTTATGAATTTTAGGTCTAACATTTTTTTTGGAGCTCGAGTAATTCTATTTCTAATGTTGTAAAGAATTTTTAATTATGATATTCCTTTTTCATCTATTACTGTAATATATAATATGCTCAGAATAAATTGGAATCATGTGTTGCGCCTTAATTATGAATTTTATATTATTATTATTATTTTTTTTTTTTTTGAGTTTCAGTCATTTTCATTGATGGTGTAAAGATTTTTAACTAGATCTTTTTTTTTTTTCATTTATTAGCGTACATATAAAATCTTGAAAGGACATGGAAAATGATATAACTCAACGATAGATTATCATCTTGATATGATGAAATCCATTGGTTCAAGCTTGATTATCTTTAGGTTGCTTCCTTCGTGCCTAATAGAGAAGATTTTTTTTCTCATTTATTAGTGTAAAACATATATATTAGGTCTTGAAAGGACATTAAAAATCGTGCCTAATAGAGAAGATTTTTTTTCTCATTTATTAGTGTAACATATATATTAGGTCTTGAAAGGACATTAAAAATGATATAACTCAGTAGTAAACTGTCATCTTAATTGATATTGTGAAAATTACTAGTTCAAGCTTGATTATCTCTAAACTGCTTTCTTCTTGCTTGATAGAAAGATTTTCATTTACCAAAGCAAATTAAAAGTGTTCTTCAACCGGACTAATCATTCATCACATGACACTAAAACTTTTATTTTTAAAATTGCAAATATTATTTTTGCTAGAGGTGCCTATTTGATATATTTTGAATTACTAAATAATATGCTAAAAATTCTTTTTATGAGTTAAAAACCTTTTTTTTTTCAACCTTTTGACAGAATTTTTAACTTAACTACTATTGCCCCAGTGAACTTTATTTATGGAACTTACTTTTACCCTTTTGTACTTTTTCTTTCCTCTAGAAACTACAAGAGGAAACATTTTAAGATGCCACAAAGTGTATCGATGAAGAGTTCCACCTCACAGGTAGATAGATAATTTTTTGAACTTTTCATATGACTGGAATAATTTGTTGCTTTACATTAGCTTTTGAATTTATATTGAATTCCAAATTCATTTAGCATGTTATTGGAGTTAGACTTTTGATATTGAATTGTTGAAATGTTTGGACGCATACACATTTCTAAGCGTGTGATTTTAATGAAGAATCCCACATCGAGTTGATAAGTTCCTTCCTTGAACTCTTAATATGGTTGGAACAATCTTTATTAAACTTCTATTTCTTAAGCAAAATCTTCTGTTCTATATGTGAATAATTCACTTTCAAGTTCCCGCCTTATAATACTGACTTCTCTAATCGAAATTAAGATAAAGTCCACTTTAATTAGTAGTCTTTAATTTGGAAATCAATTTCATATTATTTTTACCTAAAATTTTAAATTGAGTTAAATTTAAAAACCATTTAGCATTATAAAGTCTTTTTTTCCCTTTAAAATACCAGCAAGATTTTGTACTTATCTTGAACGATGTTTGTTATGCTAGTTAATAGCAAATTTTTTGTTTGTGCTCTTAATGGATAGTATTTCTCAATTATTTAATTTAAAACCCAATACTTCCCGTTTGGACACAACCTAAATATAGCAATAACAAGTAATGCATTCAATTTTGTCCACTGTTCATAAATGTATAGGTTACAACATTTTTGGTTTTAGTTAGCCTCTTAGGTTACAAAAAAATAAATACTCCTTCCATTCGGTATATTTTTATTTTCTTTTAAAAAAATCTGTTTATTATTTTATTTGAAAATTATTTGACTTTATATACCACCCATTGTTTCCTTAGTATATTTTTTACTAACACACAAATGTAATATTCCATCAATTTTACTTTGAGCGTGTTATTTTTTTAATTTATTTAAAAAAGAGTTGATATCTATTTCTATTTCTATATTTGATAAAAAAAATTTAGACAAATTCACGTCAAGAAAATATTTATGAATAAACAATATCATAATAATTGTATCATTTTATTTCGAAGAAAATGGATAGTTAATTTCTATAAATTCTCAATTATTATTATCTAAAAATACTTCAAGGCATTCTAGTATGATTCTTGAAGAAAACTTTGATAGCCCCTAGGAGCAAGTAAATTTTATCTTAGTTAATTGTAATCTTGAATAATTTTATTTTCCTACGCCTTTTGAGTATTTGAAACTTGTAGAGAATAATATTGTTTATAGATAAATTTTCAATGTTTGATTCACGAGGATTCTCTTGTGTTTTATTTGAATTTTCGTCTTTTTTTCTGAATTACAAGGATTCCTAGCATAATTGTAGGAGGGGAGAATTCTTATGAGGATAAAATCGTTTTAATCAATTAGATTAAAGTGATGTAAGCATATTTAATCAGGTCACTGGTGTATATAATACATTTTTATTGACGTTTGATTTGATTAGATATGCTTTGTTGTTTTGAAAAATAACATCATCTTATTAGCATTTTAATTTTACTTGATATGTTGAGTTACATTATTTGACCTGTGATACTAATTTAGACCTGATATCTTAGACTTATAAAATGACTCTTCATTAATGTACACACTAAACAATAAATCTAAATCGTTAATTAAGTTCATATTTAATAAAAATAAATAATATTTATTATATCTTGAATTTTGGCATAATTCAAAACCATTCTACAAATTTAAATAATCAAATACTTTCATACAACATTCTACACACTTATATAAATAAATATAAATTGCTTAGCCAAACATTTTGGTGTACGGTAATGATGGTGTACTTGGTTAGTTAATTAGTATTTTTGTAAGCTTTTGATAAAGAAAGTTCGTGCCTATTTTGTCGATTTTGTAAGTGATGTAATCAAGTTTTGTATGGTCAAGTAAATGTTAAAAATAAAAATGCATAGTTTGGTTTCTCGTTTTGAGCAAATCGTTTGGAATTGATTTTTTAATAAAGTTACCCTTTAAATGGTGCCACCTGTTTTATTATTATATGAATCTCACGTGGAGAATCCAAATAAGGCATCCCTGTTAAGTGCCACGTATCAATGCTAAACAAGTGGTCTCATGCATGGCACCACAATTTGAGGTGAAGTTAATATGTCCATTATTGGTTTAACCGAACTCACGTCTCATATAAGTTGATCATTATACTAAATATAATTATTTTATAAATATATATTGATCACCTTAGTGAATCAAGAAAATATTGATTAATTATTTTCTATATTAATCTTGCAATTTCTTTTTAAAGTATTCACATTTGTTTATAAAATTATGAAAAAGTTTTGTTAAGGAGTAAATTAGTAAAATCATCTTCTAGTTTATGATTTCTTAAGCACGGTGTAAAATGGAAAGTGATCAACTAATATGGGACCTTTCAGTTGATCACCTTACTAAAAATATTTTTTTTATATTACTTGTCCACCATACTAAATCAAGAAATCATTACTTAATTTATTGGTATTCTACCTTTGCAATTGATTCTTATTGAAAGTATCCATATTTGTTTAATTTTCAATTTTTTTTAAAGGGTGAGTTAGTAAAATTATCTTTTTATTTATGATTTTTTTAATATGGTGTAAAAAAGAAGTGATCAATTTATATGGAATAAAGGGAGTAACATGCTGGATGTGGACTTAAAAGTGAAATCTTAAAAGAATGATGAAATTGTTTAATGATGATTCACTAAACTTTCATTTTTGTGAAATCGTTAATATCCTAGACAAATAAGATTAAGTTTATTGTTTTTAACATGTGTGCGCAAAGAAAATTAGAAGACTTAGAGAAATATCATATACATATAAAATTTCGTTCATTTGAATTTTGAATTCGATTCTTTGAGATGTTTTAAGTCGGGCCAATTATGGTGGTACAAAAATAAGGGAAAATTATGCGATTAAGAAAATATATACTAGTTAATTAGTTAATATAGTTATAATTAAAATTAATTATCATCCATTATTAATTTTAGGTAGAATTACGCGATCAAGTTTCAGTTGTATAAATGTGTAGTTTTCGAAATTTGTATAGTATAATTTGTCTAACTTTTGTATAATGTATATAATTTATGTAACTGCTTAAAGTTCAGATGTTTGTGTTTGTATAAATTTGTTATTTCGAGTTTATACAAAAATAAATACAAATCAATTGATGCTAACCAATTTATACAAATATAGACGAACTTTTGTAAACTGTAATTTGTATAATATAATTTATATAGTTGTTTAATGTTCAGATGTTTGTGTTTGTATAAATTCGTTATTTCGAGTTTATACAAAAATAAATATAAATCAATTACTACTAACCAGTTTATACAACTATGGACAAAAATAGTTCAATTATACATATGCACACAAATTATACAAATACTTCATATACGTGAATTATTCAAAGGTACACGCGACTTATACAAAGGAGGTTGGCCTACCAACTTACACTATAGCTACAATCGTATATATATAAATTATATCTAAGAAGCCTAATTAAATTTATTATAGTGGCTATTTGAAAATTTCATCTGCAAATAATTTTCGATTTTACATTGAATGATAGGCCCAAAAAAATTGAGCTCATAGTTACCGGGTTGGACCGTTACTCTCCACAGATGAGCTCATAATTTCCATCATTTGTTTATTTTTGAGACAACTATTTAATGAAAATCAATATAGCAATAACAAATTTAGTGTAATAGTGTAATTATATATGTGAAATTTGGGGAGAATAAAATATAGACATAGCTTACTCTTATCCCTATAGGTAGGATCGAAAATGATAAAATGTACATAGACTTTATTTATATTAAAAAAATACTAATTTTAAATTTCTCTGATAAATTATGGATCTTTTAAATTACAATCACCTTTTCTTTTAGCGAACAAAAGACCTTATGAGAGAGCGTTAAGCCACACCCTAATATTTTGCATGTTATTACAAACATTAAAATCTTTTTAAAATATGGCCAAAATAGGTTCCCAAAAAAGGACATTTGCGTAAAATTACGCCAGATGAACTGGGTTTTAGTGTTTACAGAGTGGCCCATGTGATTGGAAAGGCCCATCTTAATTAATACTAGTAGGGCTCGTTTAGTTGAGAAACAAGTTAATTTAAAATTAGTTATGGGGAAATCAAGCAAATACCTTATAAAAATAAAATAATTACAAGCATATAGCCCTTTATATTCATACTCCACTAAATAATTACACTATATACCCCCAACTAATTTCGCTTAACTAATACTAAATCAGTAGCATATATTGTATTGGTATCATTAAAACTGATAATTTCGCTTAATTGATACTAAATCAATATATTTACTGTATCGGTACCATTAAGGTTTCTTGACTAAATGATATATATATATAGTATCATTGACTAATGAGTAATTTCTGAACAAGAAACCTTAATGATACCACAACAATATACATATACTCTTATAGTATCATTGACTAATGTGTAATTTCTGAACAAGGAACCTTAATGATACCAATACAATATAATATTAGTTAAGCATAATCATCAGCCGTAATGATATCAATATAGTAAATGATACTGATTTAGTATTAGTTATGTAATGACCCTCTTGGTCATTTTTGTGTCTTGCCTTCTGTGTGTCGTTTAGAGCGTTCCTGTAGCGACCCCAAGTCATTTACGACTTGCTGGGACTGACAGTTCGGTCACCTGGTCGTTCGTTTGGTCTTGGTGTGAGTTTTTGTGTTTTGGAGCTTATGAACCTTGAACTATCATTTTCGATCAAAAGTTCAAGAAGATGACATCAGAATCCAATTCTGACAA
>JAJOOR010029842.1:0-16283 GCA_036250505.1 Solanum acaule | reverse complement strand
ATAACCTTCATAGCATAACTTCATAAACATATGCATCATAATCATCAATTCACTTCACATCTATTGCCTTCAAGGCCATGATCTCAACATGCATAGATAGACAAGAAGTAAACACCGCCACCATAAGTGGGTCAAACCACACAATATCAATTCCCATACTATAGACTAGAAGTTAGGTCAACTTACCAATTCTCCAAGCCATGATCACCATGGATCAATCCTCAACAATTCATAATAAATTGAGATGGATAGCAATAGGAATCAACAATGTAATTCAATAACATAAACATAATCTAAATACAATTCCATAAACAAAGGGATCAACCCATAACTTTGCCCATAAGGCCATAATTCTCAACTCATCAATATACCAACAATTCAACATGAATAAGTATAGATAATCATAGGAAACATCAATACAATCTAATATAAACATAATTTCACCAATAGAAATCATATTCACAAAGACCCACATCATAGGCAAATTTTAGAGAATTTGGGGATCATGGATTCTTCAAGAATTCCTTTGAAAATTATCTTAAAAACCTTAATTCCACATGAATTCATCAATAGAATGATTTAGAAAATTGTTTGACAAAGGACCCATGGTTAGATTGAAAATTGAGAATTTTGATCTTTGAATCACTTTTGAAAATCTGTGATAGAACTCCTTGAATGATAGGTTATTTAAGAATCAAGAGTTACCATACCTTAATTATTGAAGACCCATGAAATTGAAGAATAAATCAGTTGAAAACCCATCTTCTAGCTTGAGCTTCATCAAGGTCTTCAATGGAGTTTTTGAGAGAATCTATTTATGAGAGGGAAGGGTCAATTTGAAGAATGGGGTCTAATTCTAGGTTTTGGGGTTTTAACTAACTTAAAATACCCTAAAATAGGTAGAATAACTATTTATAATAATTCCCCAAAGTACCCAAAGTACCCCTCACTTAGTTGGACAATTTAAACAAGTCAAACTTGAGTTTTATTTTCGCAGATTTTGTCGGGGATCAAGTTCGCGACGCGGAGGTGTTCCCGCAAGTTTCTGGAAATTAAATTTCGAGACAGTAGAGTCTGCGATGTGGACCAAACTCTTTGTCCATAGGTGGAGCAGGTCCGCGACGCGGAGCCATCCCCTCCATGTACAACTTCAAACTGCCTTGGCAGCTTGCTTGGTGAAGGTTGGGGTCCTCCTCGGGGACCCTTATGGTGGCCCCCGGGGAGTCGTATTCTAACGTTTTGACACTAAAAACATTTATTAAGACACTAGGGACACCTCCACTAATTTTAGACTCCAAACAACACATAAAAACATGAACAACATACTAGAACACACCAACACGTAAAAGACTAGTTTCCGAACGTCTTGGTCGTCCCTTGACGTTTGACTTCCAAACTCTTTAAAACTGACTTAAAAGGCTATTCGTCATTATTTTAACAAGTTATTAATGCATAAAACCCATGTGAGGCTTTACTTTATCGTACTTCATTTTGAGGGGTGTTACATCCACCCAGGGGCAAGGCTACCACAACTTCAAAAAGCAAGGGGAAGGCCAAAGCCCTCGAATTATCCGACGCAAGCTCTGACAGCACATGCTTCTACACCACCGAGCCACCCTCATATAATAGTGAGAGTGCAGAGTCTAACGAAGATTACCAGACAGAGGCAAGGAGGGCTGAGTTACGATCCAAAAGGACATATGATCTATATCGGATCAGAGATAGTCAATCCACAACTCCTACTCCTCTAGCTCCAGGGCAAGCATAAGTGCTGGCACTTCAAGTATAAGGTCCCAAACATGGATCAATGAATAGATCATAGGCGGATGGTCTGAGAATAATCATTGAGGAGAAACAACTTTCAATTGATGGGGTTATTGACAGGTATCCAAAAGTGATGGAGTGCCTGAAATACCATGAATTCCAGATCTTTAGAAAACATTGCCACTCCTACATACCAAGCTGGGTTAGAGAATTCTACGATGCATACAGTGCATTAGTACCTCAACGGAAAAGGCTAGTCTCATCTTTTAAAGCAGTTGACCACGTGGTTGTCAGAGGCAGGAAGGTAGCCTATGATAGTGAGACTATCAACATAGTTTTGGGAATGTTCGATAAGATTACTGACCACTGCCAGCACTTGATCAAGATACAGAAGTTGGATGCAATGAAAAAGTGGTTAGCTCCGCTAATTTCAGATGATAATGCTCCGACATGGTTAGCAGAAGGAGTTCCAATTGAGAAGAAAAATCTGAACATAGCTGCACGATACTGGTTTGGATTCATCAGCAACACATTTATGCCATCACAGAGTGAATCAATTCTTCGTCATGCTAAGGCAGCTTGTCTTGGATGCATCATGGAGAAAACTAGGATAAACCTCGGGAAGATCATTTCCTTTGAAATCCATATGCGTGCGAAGTAGGGACAAATATCTCTCCCACTCCCGGTATTAATCACTAAATTATGTAAAAGAGCTCGGGTGCCTGGAGATGCAACGAAGGATGGGGAATTGGCTGCCACCGCCTCCACCAGTATCCGAATGATTGAAGCCGAATATCTTAAGGACCAGGCAAAAAAGAAACAGAAGGAAGCTGTGGGCACCAGATCTATACCTGCAGAGGCATCTTTGCCTACTCTGACCCCTGGGCCTTCAGCTGTTGTTGCCCCTCGTGAACCGATCACTCAAGCATCCTTGATCTGAATGGGACATCTTGCCCAAACTGCTAATTGTCGGACTGCCAACATAGAAACTCCATTCCAGACATGATTCAGGTTACCCTCGATAATGCTGTGAGACCATTGAGTACTACCATTGATGCTCTAGAGGCCAAAATGTTAGTGTGTGAGCATGATCAAGGAGCCACAGAGGAAGTAACAGCCGTAAAGGCCACTATTGCAGAGCTGAAGAAAGATGTGGACTATCTAAAGTCCATTGATATATCCATGATCTTTGGAATAGTGGAAGTTCCAGATGTGCCCGAAATGCCTCAGACTGCTATAGGACATGAAGATGGAATGGAGCATATAGCTGATCCTAAACTAGAGGTAGAAATTGACGAAGAGATATTTGAGGAAGCTACAACTGATGACATAGCCAGGACTGAAAAAATCATGATAAATGTTGGTGTGCAAGCTTCTTTAGCAAAGTCTTCTGCTGCGGGATCTAGTAGAGCTGGTCCTTCTGGTTGTCACTCCGGATACTGATGCCATGACAGATGGAGCAACCGCATTGCCATGATCCCCTCTTTACCTCCCTCTCTATCTTGCTTACATCTACTTTTGGATTCTTGTTATTTACATTTGAGGACAAATTGCTTTTTATTTATGGTAGGGTGAGGCTCACCTTTTATTTTGATTGATATGGATATTTGTGTTTTTGTGTACATTTGGGTTATCTGTTTTTAAAAATGCTTTGCGATTGTTTGAGCTTATGGCTTTCTTTTTGGTTTAATTGAAAAATGATTTTGACCCTTTCGATTTTTTTTGAATTTTTCGCACATTTTTGTCACCCCTCGTGAAATGAATGTGGTTGTTCTTTTGCAAAAAATTAAGTCTCGGTTTCGATCAATATCGATGACTTGAATAGTGCTCTCAATTGAACGAACATGAATGTACGGCTACGATGAGGCCAAATGAAGTTGCATAGACAATATGTGAACTCATTGCATCTCGTTGTGATTAGCCATTTATCGAATTGATTCTCTTGTAATCACTGTTGCACACTAGCGAAAGTGTGTAGTCTTGCTTGACTTAAATGTCGATGCCTTGTGTGATTAGCTTGCTTTGAACCATGCTTGAATAAAGCTAGAATTTTCCCTGTTAGTCTGATTGATTTAGAAAGGTGTCCTCTTGAAATGATCTTAGGAAACTTTAAAGAGTGTGAACCAAATTTGACATATACCTCTTTTGTGGCCTACCCGAGAGTGTGTGAAACTCTTTTGAACACCCTTTGAGCCTTACCTTTCTTTGGAAGAACCTTGATGAACCCTAAACCTTACTTGACCCACTACCTACAATCCTCTTGATTTGTGATTTAGTGAATAGCCAACTTAGGCCAAAAGCCTAAGTTGGGGGTGTGGTGAAAAGGAAAAGGAGAAGTCAAGAAGGGAAAGAAAAAGTCTCCCCTAACCCATGGTATTGCATAAGTGGAAACCCCTTCAATTCAAAAATAAAAAATAAAAAATTGTGGAATAAAATATGAAGGAAATCGGGTTTCCAAGCAATCCATGAAGGTGAATAAAAAGGTTACTTAGAAGCACTAGAAAAAGAATCGTTAAAGGAAAAGAAGGGAATGCCTTGAGAGTACCACATCTCACGAAGAAGGAGCCACTGAGCCTAAATGACCATACCTTTGCACTCATCCCCATTACAAGCCTTAGAAAAACCTTTTTGATCTTGAGTAAATAGAATCAAAAGTCGATTGGAAAATAAGGGTAAACCTATGGGTGAAAGCATACATTGTGTTCCTCTTGTTGAGTGTGAGCGTTCCATCTGATTCCTGATCTTGCATCGATTAACCTCTGTGTGTGAATATGGAATCATTCATCATGTGAGGGTATTTAGATACTTTTTGTTGAGCTTGAACTTGCACAAGTAGCAAGTATTGCGAGCATGAGAACCTCTGGTAATGGTGTGTCACAACTTGAATCTTAGAGTACACAGTTGATCTTTGCATAAGTAATTTGACTCTTATTGTGTATGTTCATGATTGAACGGCTGAACTTGAGTTTGCTTGAGGGCAAACAAAATTTTAAGTTAGGGGTGTTGATGAGTCCACAAATTGGACTCATTTAGGGCTTTATTTTGATAAGAATAGTGTCCTCGAATGCTTATTTTGTCTAAATATCTGATGAAAACTCTTAAGTTTCAGGTATTTAAACTTTTAGTGAAAACATGGACACTTAGGTGCAAAAAGGAACAAAAAGGCTGAAAAGAATGAAGAAGCTGAAGCCTGAGCATCGTCAAGCACACTTGGTGATTCACCGAAGGGACTCACTCTGCCCTTTGTTCCACCACGCAAAGCCCTGAAGGAGAAGGATAAAAAAAGGCAATGAAAGGAGTAGTCAACGCTTCACCGAATAGTTCCACAAAGCAATACTATACTGCCCAATGGTCTAGAACGTGAAAATGCTGAAGGCAAGCATGAAATGACGATGAGACAGACGATGGGCGAGTCGCTGAGTCATTCGGTGATATCGACTAACTTCGCTGAAAGATCCGCCAGCTCTATTTTCAGAAGTCTATAAATACTAAACTTGTTATTTATTTTAGAGAGTCGAACATTTATTTTAATTTCCAGAATAGAATAGTACTTTTTTGGATATTTTCTCTCAAGTGTGGAGAGGGTTTTAGGGAGACTTGAAGAAAAAAGGGTTTCATCTTCCCCAAGTTGGAAGTGGGTCTTCTCCATTCTTCTTCCTTTGCTTAAATCAAGGTTTAATTTCTTATACCCATTTGATTCTACTATCATTTTAGGTGTATTTTATTATTTCTTGATGTGTGGCTAAAATCCCCCATTATTGGGGTGTGATTTAGCAAATATGTGTTGATATTATTATTGGGTCTTGCTTGCTGATAAGTTAGATATAGTTTAATGGTGATTTCACCTAGTGGTTGTGGTTTAACCTAAAGGGTTTGTAGTTGCAAATACAAAGCCACCCATGTGTTTTCGGTTTTCCCGAGAGGGAGGTCACGAAACCAAGACCACTAGACTGATGGCCTAAGGAGTGGGTCGACATGAGGTTCAGCTCGAGCGGGTGAGCCCTAGTCCCATATCCTAATACTCAGCTCGAGAGAGTGAATGGGGTAAGGCATAGGCTAGTCTTCATGTGGCAAATGGGTGTACAAGAGGAACACATTTGAAATGGGGTAAGTTGCCCGAGAGGGAACTTATTTCCATTTAAAACTTAGCCTAGTCACTATTATCTTACAAATTTCCTTTCAAAAGCATGTACCCAACTACTTATCTCAACTTGTATTGCGGTCACATCCCAAGAACTCTTCTCCATATTTGATTTTCTTGTTATTTTTGTTGTTTTTACTAATTGTGACAAAACCCCCGAATCGTTATTTGACACTTTTGTGTCACCCCCTTTAATTTACTATGTTTTTACTTGTTAATATCTTTTTCTTCGACTAGTTCGAACTAAATTTTATTTTTCTATTAATTCTCAAAACCAGTCCCTTGGGACACTACCCTAACCTTTAAGTTGGGTTACTATATTATTGACAATCGTAGACACTCGTACCGTAGGTTAGTGTCGTTGGTCATGATAAGCATCACACACATTGTACCAGACTCACCCATTTGCTGTCAAATATGGGGCTACACAATCCCTGCATCTAACCACTTGATCACCTCTTTTATTGCCACATCCTTCATTACTGGATTCACTCTCCATTGGTGTTGTGCACTAATTTGACGTATCAATGATGCTTCATCCAATACTAAGCATCAACGATTGTTCAATAGTAATATAATCCAACTAGTGAGTTGGGGTCGAGTCCCAAGGGAGCGTCTTGTAATCAAGAATTAATAGGTAAGCAAGAACTTCGTTCAAGTCAATTATAACTAAAGACATATACGAAGAGAAACATATCAAATTAAAGGGTGATACAAGTGTTAATTATCAAGGGGGTTTTGTAGTCAAATTAGCAACTAAAAATAACAAAAATATAGAAATACAAATATGGAGATGGGATTCTTGGGATGTGATATGACTATGAGCTAAAATAAACAACTGGGTAAATGCTATTGATAGTAAATCGCTGTAAATTTGTAACTAAGCTAGACTTTAGTGGGGGTAAATTTTCTCTCAAACAATTTACCCCGAATCAAATCGATTTATCTCAAACACTGATAAGCAGCAATTTATAACAGCCTTCGCCTTAGTCCATTCACTCTCTCGAACTGAATGTGTGGGAGAGGATTTAGGATTCACTCTCTCGAGATGAACCCACGACAACCCAATAACCACTGACTACCAATTCAGTGGTTTTGGTTTTAAAACCTCTCTCTCGAGCAAGCCAAAAACACGAAAATAAAATTGTATTTGCAACTATAATCCTATTAAATTCAAACACAACTACTGAACGAAATCACCTCTAAACAACAAATTAACCATTAATTAGCAATACCCAGCAGTAAATTAAACCCATATTCACATAATCACACCCTAAGAATAGGGGTTTTAGCTAGACATGGTAAAGAGATAGAAATCGATACCAAAAAGTGTTTCCATCAAATGGGTACGATAGATATGGTCTTTACACACGTTTAAGATGAAGAATCTTCAATACCCACTTCTAATTGCTTAGAGGTGGAAATCTTCAAATCTTCAAAGCTAAGAAACAATGTCTCCAAAACTAAGTTCTAAAAACTGAGAATAATGTTTGATAGTCTAAAACTTTGCTATAGATTGCATACTAAACTAAAAATTCAAAAAAGTATTTATAGTTGTCAAAGAGTGTGTTGCGAAGGACCACTCGGTACAGTTAGTCGGGATCACTGATCCACTTGGCGATACGCCCTTTGGTCTGGTTTATCGCCTTTCTGCATTGACCTTTAACAAATTCAAGTTCTGTAACGTTGTGCGATGGAGTACTGCATCGCAGAATCGTTCGGCGACTCACCGACTCAATTTTCTCCTTCAGAGCTTGGCACAATGGAACATTAGGTGAGACCATAGCCATTCGGTGACTCGCCAATGGTTTAGCGATCCTCAGGCCGTCTTTTTAGCTGCCTTGTTCCTTTTTGCCCAATAGTGTCCTTGCTTTGCCTCTAACTCCAAATACCAGAAACTCAAGGCTTTTCATCAGTTATTGAGACAAAATATGCATTTGAGGACACTAAATCTATCAAAACAAAGCCCTAAAAGAGTCCAAATCGAGGAATCATCATGCACTCCACATATGCCCTTCCTTTATGTAAATCTTTTGCATACACAACGCGGGACTTATGCCGTGAATGTTAGACATTTTCTAGCGTAGAGCTACTTTTCTCTTTCTCAAAATACTCAATACTGCTTCCATCTGAGATTCAGATAAGGTTGCAGGCAAAATAATCGGTAAGGTCTTATCTTCACCCAAAAATGCATACCTAAGGTGGACTGACAATGATTTTAACTCCACCTTGGGTGCTTCTTCAATGAAAGGTTTAGGTGTTGGACCCAACACCCTGTTCAAAGGCTCCCAGTGATCTCTTGACGTATCCACACTTGACACATCCAAAAATTGTACCATTTCCTGTGCTTCAGCATCCCCATAAATATCATCTCCCACTAGCACTCGCTCCAACGGGTCCTTGCAAATAACTCTTCATACACGACTGGGAATTTCAATGCCTTGTAGACATCAAACACCTCTACTTTATCATGTGCCCACATAGTAAGTTAATCGGTTGCTACATCTATCATAGCACACTCTGTAGCCAAGAAAGGTCTTCCCAAGATGAAAGAAACCTCAGGATCTGGCTCAAAATTTAGCACTACAAAATCCACCAGGAATATCAAAGATCCCACTTGGACCAAGACATCCTCCACAACACCCTCTGGTCTCGCAAGGGATCTATCTGCCAACTACAATATAATGGTGGTGGGTTTAGGACTACCCAACCCCAACTTTTTGTAAAGCGATGTCGGCATCAAGTTTATACTCGCTCCTATATCACACAATCCTTGCACATGGATGCTATGCCCTTTAGTGATCTGAAACGTAAAGCTACTCGGGTCTTTAAGTTTGGTGGGCAACTTATTCTGGATTCTGGAGCTGCACTCTTTAGTAAGTGCCACTCTTTCATATTTCGTTAGCCTCCTCTAATTTTCCACGATCTCCTTCATATACTTTGCATACCTGGGTATTCCCTGCAAAACATCCACAAACGGCAAATTAATGTGAACTTGCTTTAAAAGAGATAGAAACTTACCAAAACATTCATCCTCCTTATGTTTTTTAAACTTCTGAGGAAATGGTGGAGGTGGTTTCACTATTTTTTGCACTCTTTCTTCTTGTGAAACAACCTCACTCTCCTTGGGTTCACACTCCTTGCTTGTAGACTCAACATTTCTTTTCTTAGGAGCCAACTCCTCACACTGTAACTTGTTGTACGTACCTACCGCATTCACTTGCCTAGGATTAGGATTAGTGTTTCCTAGAAAACCTCCTTGATGTCGTGAGTTTTGGGCACTAGCAAACTACCCAAAATGTTTCTCCAAGTTCTGCATATCTAACTGATTATTTCTAACATCAGCAGCTAACTAAGCTTGATCAGCCATGATCTTCTTCAGCATCACCTCCATGCTCATGTTACTTTGATGATTGTTGGGCTGCTCCTGTTGGGCCTGTTGTTGGTACCCATGTGCATTCCCCTGGGGTCTATATTGACTCTGGCATTGGACCTGATTCTGATTTCCTTCCCAGGAAAAATTCGAATGATTCCGCCAGAAATTATAGGAGTTCCCATAATTCTGATTACTTCCTCCACGTTGTGCATTTCCTACAAATTTATAGAATCTGGGTTTGCACCATATACCTATACATTGTGATGTCCTCCTCTGCAAATTTCACACCATGTGGGTGGTTATTGAACTGCATTTACCTGAGCTGGCTGTTGTCCCACCGATAAGTTGTTGAAGTGAGTGTTCATCATGTTCTACATCGCAACAATTTGTGTAGTTAATGCTGTCACTGCATCTACCTCCAACATTCCAGCAGTTTTTTGTACCATAGGTTTAGCTCCTCATCCATTCCACTCGGGGTTCCCTTGTGAAATCTTGTTTAGCAGGGTGAACAACACAACATAAGTCTTTTCCAAAGACTGTCCACCTGCAGCTGAATCAAGTAAAATTTTGGTGTTAGGTTCCAATCCTTCTATGAATGTATGGACCAATACCTCGTTAGCCTGATGATGGTGAGGACATCTCAACAACATCGATTTAAACCTGTCCCAAGCGTGGTACAAGTTCTCTCCTCCTTTTTGTCGGAAGCTCAGTATGTCACTCCTAAGCTTAGCTGTTTTCCCAGATGAGAAAAATCTGATAAGGAACTTCCATACAAAATCATCCTATGAAGTTATGGAGTTTGCAGGCTCGGAATTTAACCATATCTTTGTTTCCGTTAGCAGAGAAAAGGGGAATAAAGTGAGCCTCACGTAATCTACATTCACTCCAGCTGGAATGTAAGTATCACTGATTTCGAGGAAATTCTGGATATGAACTTGTGGATTCTCGTGCGATAAACTAGTGAACTGTCCATTAGTATGCAATAATTGCACTATACTCTGCTTCAGCTCAAATATTCCACCAGCTTCAAGTTTTTGAATGCATGAAGTCACACAGGTAGTACGTGGGATTTCCACATCTCTCACTTTCATCTCAGCCATCACTACATGTTCTTCTTGTTTGACTCTTGCTACAGGAGTTGCTGGTTCACCTGCAACAAGAGGGACTATTTGTCGTTGCCTTCTCTAGTAATGAATGAATCTTTCCGGTTCAGTTAGAGGCTCTACCAAATCCTGATCTAGTTTGAGAATTGATCAACACCTGCAAATTGAATAACTAAGATCAAGTTATCAACACTTGCTTTTAAACTTCAGAAATCAGACAAATCAAATACTTCCTAATTCTAAAATCCTCGGCAGCGGCGCCAAAAACTTGTTGCGCCCCATCGCACACGCAAGTGTACATTGTCGTTCAAGTATTAAAGTAGCTCTTATTAAGAGCCGAGTATCGTACCTACAGAGACTTACGATTATAATCATTTGATTTTTCCAATACTTCCAAATTTAAACACAAGTGTTATTAAAGCTAAAAGAGTGATTGATTTTATAATCTAAATTTTAAATAAAGATTAAACAAAAGTATTTCAATTTCTAAGGGTTCAAACAATGATTGGGTAAAGTCCAGGGCTACAGCTCATATCAGGAATCATGCAAATTATCTTGTTAAGCAGATATTTATCAACTATCGAATCAATGATCACATGGTTAAATATATGATTACGGTCTCCTGACCTCTAATCGCCTATGATAAATTGCAACCTAACTACATCGTTGAGCGGGGATAGGCTGGACCAATTACTGAGCATTATGATTTCTTTCTATATAATGACCAAGCAAGGTCTCTAGGTATATCCCTATCCTAGATACACATTAACTTTAATTCATAAGAGAAAATCATGCTCCTCATACCCCACATTCTAGCCTCTTATTCCTCTCTCAAGTTCAATTAAGACAAGATGTTTATTTCAATGGTGATTAGACACGAAAAATGAAAAACAAAAGCATAAGAGAGATTCATATGATGGTTAATGTCAATCCATAAAACTTCAATAATTTAAAATCATCATGTAGCCACAACCCTAGAACTAGGGAAATTAGCTACTTATAATAGGAAATTCGATAAAGCAAAGTTTAAATATCATAAATAGATAGAAAGTAGAAGAGTTTAGGAATGAACCCTAAAAACAGGTGAAATAGCTCTCAAAATGTTGTTCTTCAAAACCCAGAAAAAGAATAACTAATAAAATAAAATCAAAATCTATTTATAATTAATTTGAAACGGCCAAAACTGGCAAGTAGGGGAGCAGTGCGGAGGAGTTTTTAAATTCCAGTTCAAGGACTTCTTCTCTTCTCCGCGACGCGGGGCTGTCATGAACCGTTCTATCCCAAATTGTTAATTCACACACAAATTTAGCACTCCCTCTCGCGACGTGGAGAGGACACATACCACTCTGTTTCACTTTTGTTTCTCGAACTAAAGATAAAATCCCTCTCTGCATCCTTCTGGATATTCATTTCTTCATTCTTTTTTCTTGCTTCTTTTCAACTTGGATCTTTTCGTGTTTCCCAATGCCCATTTCAGTGCTCGTTTCTTCATTTAAGCTCACCTACACAACTAATCATATTGGTTAGTATAGATGCAATCAAAACACTTGACACAACAATAAATTAACATAAAACGATTCCAAACTTAGCCAAAATGCGGGTGTTATTAGGTTCCTAGGCATATAAATACGCCTAAGATAAGAAATCATGGAAACACATAAAGCACACATGACTTCAAACATAAGCAAACCAAGAGGAATTCATTACCTCAAGCTAGAATAGGAAGAAAAAATAAGGATAACGGGACTTCATGTCGGCGTCGGCCTCCCAAGTAGCACCCTCAACTAAGTGGTTTCTCCACAAAACCATCACGAAAGTGAATTCCTTGTTCCTCAATCTCTGAACCTGCCGGTCTAGAATCTCAATTGGGACTTTCTCATATGAAAGGTTCTCATCAATTCCAAACCCCTCAAGAGAAACTATGGATGTTGGATCTCCAACACACTTCCGAAATATTGAGACATGGAAAACGGGATGCACCTTTGCCAACTCATTTGGCAACTCCAACTCATACGCAACCTTACCAACATGTCTCAAGATTTGATACGGGCCCACGTATCGGGGACTTATTTTCCCTTTCTTCCCGAATCTCATTACACCCTTCATGGGAGAGATTTTCAAATAGACCCAATCACTAACCTCAAACTCTATGTCTCTTCTTCTAACATCGACATAGGACTTTTGTCGGCTTTATGCGGTCCTCAACCTCGCTCTAATGAACCGGACTTTCTCCATAGCCTCAAGAACTAATTTGGGTCAAATCAAAGCAACTTCACCCACTTCAAACCACCCTATAGGAGATCTACACCTCCTACCATAAAGAGCTTCAAAGGGGGCCATACCAATACTAGAATGGTAGCTATTATTATAAGCGAACTCTAGTAGTGGCAAGTGATCATCCCAACTTCCCTTGAAATCGATGACGCATTCTCTCAACATATCCTCTAAAGTTTGGATCGTTCGCTCCACTTACCCATCAGTTTGTGAGTGAAAAGCTGTGCTAAGCTTGACCTTAGTGCCAAGTTCCTGACTTCCAAAATGGAGAAATAAATTGAGTACCTCTATCGGAGATAATGGACAAGGGCACACCATGTAATCTTACCATTTTCGTCAAAATAAAACTTGCCATAGTCTTTCGCCGAATAAGAAACCTTGACGGGAAGGAAATGTGCTGATTTTGTCATCTGATCTACAACCGCCCAAATAGAATCATGTTGACGTTGGGTGTGAGTTAAACTAACTATAAAGTCCATATTTACATTTTTCCACTTCCAAGTTGGAATACTAATATCTTGAGCTAAACCTCCCGATTTTTTATGCTCAACCTTGACTTGTTGACAATTCAAACATTTGGCCACAAATACCGCAATATCCCTCTTCATCCCATTCCACCAATAGACTTCCCGTAAATCACAATATATCTTGGTGGCTCCAGGGTGAATAGAATATCAAGAACTATGGGCTTCTGCCGAAATCTGTTCCCTTAGCTCATCCACATTTGGAACACATAAACGACCTTGGTATCTAAGTACCCCATCTCCCCCTTGGGAGAAAGCTTCAACAGACTTCTTGAGTACCACTTCTTTCAATTCCACCAAGGTCGGATCAAGACCTTGCTTAGCTTTCACATCATTTACAAAGGATGATTCGGAACCACTATGGACCATAACACCACCCTTGTCGGAATCTTCCAATCAAACAACCAATCGGGCCAATTTATGCACATCTCGTGCCAAATCTTTTCTATCATCATCACCATGTGCAACACTACCCATAGAAAACCTACTAAGCGCATCGGCTACTACATTCGCCTTTTCGGGGTGATAAAGAATACTCATATCATATAGTCCTCCAATAATTCCAACCACCTTCTTTGGCAAAGATTTATATTTTTTTGACTAAAGCCTTATTGCAAACTCTTGTGGTCGGTGAAAACATCTACATGAACCCCATACAAATAATGCCTCCAAATCTTTAAGGCAGATATGACCGCTGCTAAATCAAGGTCGTGAGTAGGATAATTCTTCTCATAGACTTTAAGTTGCCTTGAAGCATAGGCAATCGCCTTACCATTTTACATAAGAACACATCCCAACCCAACTCTAGAGGAGTCACAATATACCACAAAATCATTCATACCTTCCGGTAAAGTCAACACCAGAACGGAAGTAAGTCTATCCTTCAATTCTAGGAAACTTTTCTCACAAGCATCTGACCATACAAACTTAGCCTACTTTTGAGTCAAGGCTATCACAGGAGAAACAATGGAGGAAAATCCCTCAACAAACCTTCTATAATAACTGGCCAAACCCAAGAAGCTTCTAATATCTGTCGGTGATAGACATCTAGGCCAACTCTTGATGGTATCTGTCTTAATCGAATCCACCCCAATACCCTTGCTTGAAATAATATGGCCTAAGACAGCCACAGACCGTAACCAAAATTCACATTTGCTAAACTTTGCAAAAAGTTATTGGGCCTTGAGGATTTGCAATACCATCCTCAAATGATCAATATGATCATTCTAGCTTCTTGAAGATCAAAATTTCATCTATAAACACAATCACAAACATGTCAAGATATTACCTAAACACTTGGTTCATCAAGTCCATAAACGTCGTTGGAGCGTTAGTCAAACCAAAGGACATCACTAGAAACTCATAGTGACCATATCAGATTCTAAAAGCTGTTTTCGGAATATATTTCTCTTTCACCCTCAATTGGTGATAACCCGATCGAAGATCAATCTTAGAGAAATAACTTGCCCCTTGAAGTTGGTCAAACAAATCATCTATCCTTGGGAGAGGATACTTGTTCTTAATGGTCATCTTGTTCAATTGTCGACAATCAATACACATACAAAGGGACCAATCTTTATTCTTAACAAACAACACCGGACCACCCCATGGAGAGATACATGGTCAGATGAAACCCCTATCCAACAAATCCCTCAATTGATCTTTCAACTCCTTAAGTTCCGCCGGAGCCATTCTATTAAGAGGAATAGAAATAGGTTACGTATTGGGGAAAAGGTCAATGCCAAAGTTTATTTTCCTTTTTGGATGAATATCAGGTAGATCATCTAGGAACACTTACAGAATCTTATTCACAACAGGGACCGACTCCAAACTAGGGGTTTCAGAGTCCATATCCGTCACCCGAACTATATTGTACAAACAAACCTTAGAAGTTATTTTTGTAGCTTTAAGACAAGAAAAAACTGAGTTTTAGGCATAGAATCCCCCCTCCCCCCTTCTTCCACTCTAAGATAGGCCTATTTGGAAACTCGAATTTGACTACTCGAGTCCTACAATCGATAGAAGCATAACAAGAATGCAACCAATCAATCCCAAGTATGACATCAAAGTCTGACATATCAAGCTCTACCAAATCACAAGAGTAAATCTATAGGATAAGGAAACAAGACATAAAAAGACTCTAATAACACATCGGGGATTACATAAAACCTCATGGATATATAAGTAGTCACAAAGGACAAAGTAATTCCTTGATCAAGCAAGCATACACATCCAATTGATTTTTTTTAACATACTTGTAGCACCCCTCAAAATGAAATAGGATAATTAGAGCTTCACATGCGTGTTAGTAGTTGATAAACTTGTATAAATGTTTGAAAATGAGTTTATAGGTCAGTTTAGTTCAGTTTGAAGTCAAACGTCAAAGAGACGTTTAAGACGTTTGAAAACTAGTCATTTGCTTGCTAGTGTGTCTTGCATGTTTTATGTTGTCCTAATGCTTAGTTGGGGTGTTTAGGGGTTAAACGTCAAGCCACAACTCCCTAGGGACCACCCTAGGGGTCCTTGAGTAGGTCCCCAAGTCTAACCCCGAGATCCCCCCTTGAATCAAGAGAGTTGGCCAAAATGTGGTGACCTACGGAAGGGGTTCACGCCCCGTAGGTCCATCCACGGTTTGTGGATGGCCTCCGTAGGTCAGGCCCCAAATGGCCAATCTTTGACCAAAACCACGGATAGCCAGTAAGGCTCGTTGATCCATCTATGGTCCGTGGATGGTGGTCATGAGTCGTGGCCTGTAGTCTGTCAAGGTGAGTCGGCCAAGTGACGGATGAATTGGTAAATTCATCCCAAGTCCCAATTAGTATATGGATGATTATTTTAAGTGTTTTTAGGTATTTTAAGTGTATTAAAAGTGTTCTATAGAATTTTTGGGTTCATTATTTTCAAAACCCCAAAAGTTGAAACTTTCTTCTCCAAAACACTCTCTCAAGGAAGACTCCATTAGAAGTGAACAACTCAAGGTTTCTAGGTCAAATTCTTCAAGTTTTCAAGAGGATTTTCGTGGGCATTCAATCAATAAGGTATGGGGATTTTATCTTTGATTCTCCTTTCAATCAAAGAGCCAAATCAAAGTGATTTCAATG
>JAJOOR010029841.1:0-14131 GCA_036250505.1 Solanum acaule | reverse complement strand
ATTAAGTATTTAATTATATTTTTAGTAGCTTTATTTATTATTCTAGAATAGGGTTTATATTTCATAGTTTTATAAGGATTAGGTTAAGTTATAGTTATTAGTTTGGAATAGGATTTAGATCTCCTACTTTCATAAGAATTAGACTTGCTATTGATGTAATAAGACTCCTATTTAAAGGGGCTTTTGAGGAATAAATCGGTAAGTCATATTTTAGTAAAAAGCAAGAGATCGGAGTTCTCTCTTCATTGAACTCTAAGGTTTCAGTCTCCCTTCAATGGCTGAAGTTATATACAAAAATAGGTCGATCTAGGAATTCGAACAAAGGCAAGGGAAAGTCAAAGTCAATTGATTTAGATTTTCCTGTTCATCGTCCTGTGACTCGATCCTTCTCTAAGAATCCTAACACCCTTCTTGCTAGAAATCCATGTTATGTTGTCTTCAGTATTAGTTAGCTGTTGATATGTGTTCAAATGATTGAAAAAATCAACAGACTTGAAATTTACTCGGAGGTTGATATTCCAAAACCATTTACTCTGTAGATGCAGCTTTTGAAGGCAATGTGAATAAATCTGAAAACACAACTTGCAAAGGTCTGTGTACTTTCCACAAAGAAACTTTTCTGCTGTTGCCCACCTTGATCCCAGTATTAGAGGCCACAGAGATATAATGTCCTCCAGTAATGATACACCATCTGAAAACAGAGACATCACATATGAGTGACATGAATCCAACACGCTATTAATCAGAAAGATATTGTTTCTTCCACCTGGCTAACCTTTTCTCACATTTCATCACTCCTTCCCAGATGCTATCAACTTTATGCTTAGCCCCCAATCACAATCCAAGACGAGTGTTGGTAAGGTACCAACTTTGCAGCCTAATTAGTCACTTCATTGACTGGATACAAGTAACTTTTCTCCAATTAATAGGAAGCTCAGAGACAACTTCAAATACAACTAGAATTACACTCAGATGTTTAAGTTGATCGACCTCAGTGTCACACATCACAAGAGACAGTACGAATCACTTCAGAAAGAGTGAAAGCTGAAATGCAACCGAACAATGACACCTCTGCTAGGGG
The DNA here is from genome assembly GCA_036250505.1 of Solanum acaule. Taxonomy (NCBI): domain Eukaryota; kingdom Viridiplantae; phylum Streptophyta; class Magnoliopsida; order Solanales; family Solanaceae; genus Solanum; species Solanum acaule. The sequence goes on along the minus strand of JAJOOR010029841.1, from coordinate 13,050 downwards.
AGATGAAAGCATTTAGAAGGAAGCCACTGGAAACTATTTCCAGGCAAAGAAAGTACAGTCTAACATGCAATTGTCACGAGAATTCTTTAGGCAATGATGCATAGGACAGACATAAAAAATTTTGATCGTCAATACTGCCAATTTACAAACAAGTCCACCATGACATCAGTAGATAAACATTCAAGTGAAGCCAAAAGTATGAAATTTTCTGCTGTCAAACAATTGGGCTATTACATAAATGTAAATCCTTTCTGAACAGAATTTTGAGTCAAATGAAAAAGGGAATGTGAAAAGGAACAGAAATTACCTTTTGTAAGTAAAGGACAGATTCATATTTCTCATTGTATGCTGTTTAAATTGTGCATAGAGAGATAAAAAAAATTGGATGGCTACCGAAAACAAGCATCACCAAGATCTACTCTCAGGTGAGCAACCATGCTGTACAGTATGTATTGTAAGTGAAGAGATAAAATATAAATGAGGCGAAAATGTATTATTTAGCCAAACCCAGAAATCAATCGCTTATATGCTTTTTTGTCAGGTTTAAACCCCAATTTCAGCATATCATCATGCAGTCTCATTGCTTTTCTAAACTCTTGTTCCTGACATAGCCCTCTAATCATGATTGAAAAACTTTCGCTGCTTAACATATCGTGTGTTCTCATGTAATCGAAGATCTTTAGAGCTTCTTCACGCCGTCTTGATTTAAACAGTCTGTCAAGTAGTAAACCGTAGGTCTCTACATCTAAAGCAACACCAAGTCTCTCTAGTTCAGTATGTAAAGAAATGGCAGAATCAATCCTTCTGCTAAAGCAATAGTGCCGCACCAAAGAGCAACAACAAAAAGATTCAAACTGAAGTCTTCTTTGAAAAATTACATTCAGAAGCTCCTCAGCTTCTTTCCACCGACGCTTTTCACATTGAGAAACTATAAATTTAGATACTTGAGATACGGGAGGTACGAATCCTCTTCCTATCAAGTCTTTCAACAAACTGCTAACTTCCAGTGATGGATTTTCATTGCATAGGACACTCATGAAGGCACTATAGCATTTGTCACTGATGAATATTTTTCTCTCAACTATAATGTTGTACATCCAAATAGCATCTTCAGCTTTACCTTCCTTGGAGAATGCCCTTAGCATAGAGCCATAAGTATTGTCTTGTAGCTTAATCCTTTTTTCATAAGCTTCCCTGAAAAACAATTCAGCTGCATATGCTTTTCCCATATCAGAAAACCTTCGAATCACAGAATCATAGTCAGGTAACACAACTTTCGGGAGATGTCCTTTTTCCACCATGGAACTCATCACTGATTCAATCACTTCGGCATTTTGATATTTGCAAGCACCATCAAGAATTGAGCTAAAAGTATTGAAGTTGGGATCAATACTTTTACTGAACATATCATTTAAATAACCAAATGCAGCTTCAAAATTCCCTCTTTCAGAATAGCAGTCTATGAGTATGTTATAAATAAGAGGACTGCATATACCCTTATCAAGAATAGGAACAATTTGCTCAAATTTCCCATCTTTACAAAGCATCTGAGCAATTAAAGACCATGTAACCACATTCTCCTGAACCCCATTACGAATAATAGAACCATAATAACACCAACCCACTCTTAACTCATTCTTACTGAGCAGTAAATTAAGCAATGTATTACAACAATTAACAGACACAAAATAGCCATATTCTCTAACTATTTGATAAACCTGAAGAGCTTCCAAGAACAAACCTTTATTGCAGTAACATTCAAGAACTGAGCTCAAGACTGAAGACTGAATGTGAATATCACCAGCTTTCAATGACTGAATCAAGAAACCCACAATTTGGGCTGGTGGGTATGTTTGAATGAGAGAATCCAAGATGGGTTTTGCGGGTTTGGATAGTCCGGACCCGAGAAGTATATACACAAGTGTACAAAGAACTTTGGCATCAGGTTGGAACCCAAAATTGTTCTTGGCATAGTCGAAGAAGCGTAGAGAGACTTGTGGGTTGGTTCGGGTGTTGTGGAGGATTTGAAGGAAGAGAGATGGAGTAAATTGTGAAGAACAAAGTTTGAGGTTCTTGAGAAGTGAAGGCCATTGATTTGTTTGTCTTTGCAAGAGAATAGAGGAAATTTGGGAAACTAATTGGGTTTGTTTGAATTGGATTCTCCAACTTTGGGGCTTTTGTGTTGTTACAGTGCTTGCTATTGCGATAGATTTCTGGAAGAGAAAGAGAGCTCTAGAGGCAATGGTCATTTGAGTTATGGTGCAAACGAATCAGTTTCAATTGGGAAGAGAGTTGCAGAGAATTTTCCGTACATTTTCTATGGGTCAAATTTGTAATAGGTGGCTAGTTTTTAAAAGCTTGCCAACGAGCCCAATTCTAAGAACAAGCACAATTTCATTTGAAGTTTTTGCACGGATGGCCTATTTCGAGTCCAAAGTTAATGTATGGGTAATGAGACTTGAATCCTGCATATATTTTAGGAAAGTTGATTTGGGGCTTATAATATTGAGCTTTCCAATTTCGGAGAAGGACATAAAACGTCTCTCAACTATTTGAATTGGTATAAAACTATTCGATATTCACCTTTCGGCTCCCAAATACCCTGACCTCAACCTTTTGGCTAAAAAATGTTTTTATATGTAACGACTCATACTCATAAGGTGGATGGAAGGCAATATTGTACCAAATCTCATAGTTTAAGGACATTTTCGGCTTAATATCGAGGGTATTTTTTATTCAAAAAATTGACGTCAAGGGTATTTGGGGTCGAAAGGTGAACGAAGGATAGTTTTGTACAAATTCAAATAATTAAGGGGTATTTTAGGTCCTTCTCAATCCTAACTTTAATAACTAGTTTTTGAGGTATGGTTCTCTTTGAATTATATTATCGACAAGAGCCGAGACACCAGATTTGTAATTTGAATTTTCAGAAAGCACCAAAAGATAAAGAAGGGGACAGTTTTAGCACGTGAGTCACCAATGAATCCATGTGAGTGTATAAATCTTGCTTAAAATGTTACAATAAATTGCTTGCCAGTTTCAATGAGTTAAAAGCTGAGAGGCTAATGAGCCTCTTGACTTTCATTCCGATAATTCATATTTGACATTTGTGATTCACAAAGCAAAAGAAAAAGGGAAACTATGGTACAAGAAATTGATAGCATTATGCTACGTGATTTTCCAAACAGGATAAAAAATTCTCAGGTAGATGTAATTGTAGGCTTGAAAATTTATACGTCTTTTAATTTGTTTGTTTTATTTTATTTTTAAAAAAATATTATTATTTTATATTTAGTAACTATTTATACCAACATCCTATATGACATATTTTAAACCTAAAGATTCAAAAGATATTTTGATAAATTAAACATATCTTTAATTTAAGATAATAAGATTTCAAAAAAAAATCCTCTTTTTTTTCAATGGAGAGTGTACTCCCTCCATTCACATTTACTTATCCACTTTAAACTTTCTACACTTCTTAAGAAATAATGATTAATGCTATGAGTATTTTAGCACAATACTCGTTTAAATCTACCCCTTCCGTTATACTTTCAGGCTAAATATTCCCTTGTGACTAATAGATGACACGTGGACGACTAAGATTAAATGAACTGTTCAATTTAAAATAAATCAAATTCGGATAAAACCCATCCCGCCCCAATAATTTAACCCGACCTAATTATAACATTGACCCACCCAATTTATAACATTGACCTAATTAAACTCTGAATTCATGCATACCTAGAGAAAATAACACTGCTTTGAAAAGAACAGGCGCATATTGCTAATTTCGATTCTAAGGATATCCTAATCAAATGACAGTGGAAGCACTTTCAGATGAAGGGTAATCTTTGAATACAAAGGTAGGAGAAATCAGTTTCATGTTATAGAAAGGGAAAAAACTAAAGAGAAGATCAATTCAGAAAATAAATTGCAATTCAGGTTATGTGTTGAGAATTCACTCTTCCTCTTTTGATGTTATCTCACGTGTAGTTTCCTAGTTTTTCTATGTCCAGAAATTAAGAATGCTCACTTGTTCATTGATCTCAAAATCTCCCTTAACTGAGGTGTTTATGAACAAGCAAACTATAGTTGACAACAACATCATGATTCATGACTGAGCCAAGAATTTCTCAAGTGTTTGTTAATCTGCATACCGTTAACGTTAGAAAAATAAACCTGAAGCTAATATTAAGCAAGTCTAGAAACAAGATATTGTACGCTGAAGCAAAGGATTCATTTGTCGATTGTCTATTCAGTTTCCTCACTGGGTCAGATGTTACAATTAGGTCGGGTTAAATTATTGGGGCGGGGTGGGTTATATCTAAATTCGATTTATTTCAAATTGAATAGTTCATTTAATCTTAGCCATCCACATGTCTTATGTTAGTCATAAGGGTTTATTTAACTCGAAAGTATAACTAGGCCTATAGTACAGGGGTATATTTGACCCTTTACTGTATACTAAAAATGATAAGTAAAAATAAGAACATATATAATGAGCAAATAAATTAAAGTGAACGGAGGGACCTGTTATTTTTCTTCTCCCTTAAATGATTTACTAAATTCCAGCAAGAATTATTATCTGTTTTGTAAATGCTCGATAAGATTCAGTCACGGGCCAAGTTAGGCTAATGCAACCAAAAATCAATACTGTACTATTTGTTTTTTAGATTTAGATCACCATTGTGGTGGGGGTCAAGGAATGCAACCAAAAAATTTATTAATTAGACCACTATTGTTGTGGGGTTTAGGCCTTGACCCCTTACATGTGTGGATCCTCGATTTTCAGAGTAATATAGTGCTTGATTTGAACTTAAAAACTAAAAGTGAATTTTGAATCTCCTAATCATCTTAACTTAGTTTATTAATGGTATAATTATTGAGATCCACTGAGTAATGTCAAATGTTGATGCCCTAATTTACTATTGCCTGTGTTCTTATTTTTATGTCCTAATTAAAAATAGATGTTTCTTAATGCTTGTAATTTTACAAAATTAATATAATAAATAATATCATTTGTTTTATTTTACCCTTGAGAATTATTAGTCTTGAAAGTATGAATTTGACAATTATAGAAAAACTAAATATTTAATTCATGTTCACTAGTCAATTTAATTAATTAAGTAAACTAATTTATGTTAATGTATTGAAAACTTGACTTCAAAAGACACTAAATAAGTGTACAGTGGTAAAATTATCTAAATTTTTTTATAGAATGTGAAATTTAAAATAATGACATATAAATATAAACAAAGGAAATAATACTCCCTCTGCCCCTAATTACTTGTTAACTTTTGAATTGACACACCTATTAAGAAATCAATTAATGAGATAGTGAGTTTATCATTTTACCCCTATTAATTATGAAGTGGATGAAAAGTTTTGCATTTTGAAAAGTAATTAGTCATTTAATTGAGGGTATAATAGGTAAAAAAAATTGTCCTTTCTTGATTTGTCAAATTTGACAAGTAATTAGGGACCGAGGAAGTATCAAAGTTTATTATTAGTACTTCTATCCTTGATTTAAGGTTTCTAGCCATTCCTCTGAAATTGTTTTCTTCCTACTTGTCCGTCTTTGGGGTTTGTGTAATAGGGGAACAAATCCCTATAAATGTCCCGTTACAAAATTTGAACTTTCCCTTGATTCGAAGAAGCATCTCAAGTTAATTAGTACTAATAAGGAATTAATTAATTACGTGGCATGAGGTTAAAATGTTTAAGATGTAAGATCTAGGCAAAGTTGTGGAAATTGTTTGATAAAGAAATTCCATATCTGTTTTCTTTTCTCTTCGACATAAAAAAAAATTAAATGTGTCACTAGTATTGATTTCGATGAAACTTTAATGTTTTCATTGATTAATAAATAATAATTGAAACATTTACTATTTTGGAGGGCCGTTTGACTTTCTATCTTTGAAGAAGGACGAACTCTTCCTCATATTAATAAGTTGTTGTACGGAATAGAAATACAAGATACTACGTCCTAAAAAAATGAAAATTGTGTTGTCAAATCTCAATCAACGTAAAGCCTATATCTGTAATATTGAGATTCACGACAAGTTAAATGATTACTTTAACAATAACCATGCTTTATTAGCCCCTTAATTTAAGGTTATTTTGCCCCATTAATCTACGTGATGTTTTTTTTTTCTTTTGTGAAAGTATAGCTACTCCATATTATATTCTCCTTTGATCTATTTTATTTTTAAAAGATAGTATTTAATTAAAAGAATAATGTGATTAAATTATTATTATATATTCTTTGATCTCAATTGAATATTATTTTTCCTGCACTATATTTATTAAATAAGAATAAAAATGAAGATTAGCTATTAATTATTTTAGTTTTTAAAATTAATAATTATTCTTGGTTGATTATTTAATAAGCACGATAATTAAAATTAATAGAAAATCAAATATTCCCTCCATCTCATTTTATGTAGCACCACCTTTTGACTTTACAGGATGGTTAAAAAATTGAAGATTTTCAAAATTTACTTTTTTTAAAAAAAATATTTATATAATCATAAATTATTTTTAACAAACATGACAGTTAAAATGAAGGGAGATCAAGTAGTAAGGAGGATGTTGGTTTTTTTAATAAAGAAATAAAGGAAATAACAGAGAAAGACTTTGAGAGAAAAAATATTAGAGTATTATCAAAGGGAATTATTTTATTAATAATTCAGAGACTTGCATTTATAGATATAATTCCTAACTAAAAATAGAAAAACAAGATACTAACTTATCAGCTTAATTCAAATAACAAATAAAAATAACTAACTCCTAAATATAAGTCAAATAGGACTCTAATAACATAATTTTAAAATCCTAAAAATAGCTAATTGTTTTATTTCTGCAATATCCTGAGACATATTCTCAACACTCCTTCTTGGATCAGGAATTGTAGATTATAGTCTCATCTGAAATTGACCTTGTGAACAAATTTGCTAATTCATCATTTGTCTTGCATGGCTTGTGTGCATCTTCTGTTGGATTAAATGAGAAGCTCTTACCTCTCATTTCAACTTGTAAAATCTCTTGCTTAGTAGAATCAAAAATTCGACAATATTTGTCTCCAAATAATAATTTAAATCCTTTTTCTATTAACTGACCAACACTAAACAAACTTTTATCAATATCAGGCACATAAAGAACCTCTGAAATTATTTTTGTACCTGAATTTGTTTTAATTGAAACAAACCATTTTCCTTTTGCAGGAATACAATCACTATTCCCAATTCTGACTTTCTTATTTTCCGTAGGAATGAACTCTTTAAAAAGATTTCTTTCATATGTCATGTGGTTTGTACAACCACTATCAATCATCCAAAAATCAGATGTTTTGGTTGAAAAACAAGTTGCCACAAATAAGTGATCTTCTTCTTCTTCTTCAGTAGTGACTTGGGCAACTATTTCATCTTTTTGAAATTTGCTTTTGCAAATCACAGCTTCATGACCAAGTTGTTTGCAGTTCTTGCACTGTGCATCTGGTCTTTTCCAACATTTATATGGAGGATGTCCATTTTTAACACAGTGCTGACAAGGTGGGTAATTTTTCAAAAATTTACCCTTGCTTTGAGTTTTGTGGCTGGCTACTAATGCTCCTTCAACCATGCCATCTTGCCTCATAAGTCTCATTTATTCTTGAGCTTGTAAAGAATTTAACAATTCTGCCAAGGTAATTTTGGACAGATCTTGTGTGTTTTCCAAGATAGTTATATATGCTTCATATCTTTCGGGCACTGTAACAAGAACTTTTTCAACAATTCTTGTATCTTTAAATTCAGTGCCTAGTAATCTTACCTTGTTGACAGTACCAAGCAATCTGTTAGAATATTCCTTAACTATTTCTGACTCTTTCATTCTCTACAATTCGAATTTCCTCATTAAATTTAATACCTTCATTCCTCGTATTCTTTCATCTCCAGCATATTCTTTCTTCAGATAATTCCAAATCTCTTTTGGTGATGTGAGAGTCATGATTTTCGTGAAAATAGTTGTTGAAACAACAGCAAACAAAGTTGCTTTTGCCTTCGACTTAATGATTATCTTTTCCTTGTGACTCTTGATCTGGGCCACGGTGAGATTATTTGGCAGCGGATTAATTTCATAATCCTCTTCCACGGCTTCCCAAAGATCAAGAGCCTCCAAGTAAGTTTCCATTCTCACAATCCATAGTTGATAATTCTCACCATAAAAAATAGGAGAAACCATTCGTGAAAAACTATTTTCAGAATCCATTTTTCTACTCACAGGTCCCTCAAGAAAAAGACTTTGATACCAATTGTTGGTTTTTTTAATAAAGAAATAAAGAAAATAACAGAGAAAGACTTTGAGAGAAAAAATATTGCAGTATTATCAAAGGGAATTATTTTATTAATAATTCAGAGACTTGCATTTATAGATATAATTCCTAACTAAAAATAGAAAAATAAGATACTAAGTTATCAGCTTAATTCAAATAACAAATAAAAAGAACTAACTCCTAAATATAAGTCAAATAGGACTCTAATAACATAATTTAAAAATCCTAAAAATAACTAATTATTTTATTTCTGTAATATTCTGAGACATATTCTCAACAAAGGTTTTCATATAATAAGTCCATTCAAAAAGAGGCATATTGCAATATTAAAAGCACTGTAGACCCCACTTCTATTTTCTGCCACCAGAAACACTTCATTGGCAGCATGGATACCCTCACACTCTCTTCGTGGGTATTTTGTAATTTTGCATGCTCTTTCTGGATATGTGTGCTATTGCCTAAATTACTCACTTTTACAATTCAAAAATATTGAGCAGAGTATTCGTCATCTCTAAAGATTTATATTTTAAAAATCGTCAAAAATATTCTTTGACTTAATACAATAATCGAAATTTGTTCTCCATCTATCTATAAGATCTCAATTGTTTTTATATTATTATTTACTGGGGCTATTGTCATCAAAATTTAATAGATGAGCAATTTTAATAACTTAATTGATTGATTATTTAATTTTTCATCTTATTAGTGAGAATTTAATTTTTCTATCTTATAATTTTCTTTCCCATTTCTGTTACCTTTTTTCCTCAATAGATAGAACGAAAATTGACGTTAAAAGTAAGGATTTATCAAGTGAAGGGAGGACAAATTTAAATTACCTTTAATATTATAAAAGCATTTTTAAAAAACATTTAGGAGAATGCATTATTCTACTACATCAGTGGCGTAACCAAAAAATTCAACGAGAATTCGAACTTGAGCACCATGTAAGTTTTGAGCATATCCTTATTGTTGCACTACAAGTCCGTTGGTTCTATGAGTGTCTAAAAATTTATAGATACCACTATAAAGTAAGATGTAATTTTCGGACAAGGGTAGCTCCACCACTGTTAACAATACAATTGAATTGGTTTGGTTTCTAAAAAAACCATTTTGGTTTGATATTTTTGAAAAGCATTCTATTTTTAGAATACCAAACATGGTGGTCCTCAATTTTTGAAATATCTTTCCAGTCCAAATAGGAAAATATTCTCAAATGAGTAAGGATTTTTATCGTCTAGAATTGCTAATAAAAGCAGTTTCTTGTTCGTTCTTTTTTGTCCTTAGCCTTATATTTCGTTTCTCGAGGTAAAAAAAAAATTATTTCCGTTTTTGCCCTTAGGTAACAAACCGCGTATAATTAATAAAACGTTGTCATTTCTAAGGGATCCATCCAGCCTATCTTCATTCAAAAGAAAAGAAAAACAAAAACACCATGGAGAGCAATGCTTCTTCCATGGCTCATCTTTTTTTTATTTTATCAGTAATGTTTACCCTTTTTTCATCATCAAATGGAGTAGTGAAAGGTGCATTTGAAGAAAACTTCAGTAAAAGTTGCCCTGGTACACATTTCAAGACTTCTGAAGATGGACAGATCTGGTATCTTACCTTAGACCAAGTATCAGGTGATTAAAATCCTACAAATTTAAAATGCATTTTATTTTATTTTCTTGAAATTTGAATATATTTCATGTTTTTTGGTATGTTAGATTGTGGGTTCATAACAAAACAGAGCTATAGATTTGGTTGGTACAGCACAAAGTTGAAATTAGTAGGAGGTGACTCTGCTGGTGTTGTAACAGCATTTTATGTAAGTTCACTTAAACATTTTGTGCATTTTTGTTGGAATTTTTTGTAATTTTTGTTTGTTTGTTGTTGGGCACAGATGTGCTCAGAAGTAGAGGCAGGGCCATTGAGAGATGAGATAGATTTTGAGTTCTTGGGAAACAGAACAGGGCAGCCTTATCTTATTCAGACAAATGTGTATAATAATGGCAGTGGTGGACGTGAAATGAGGCATCAACTTTGGTTTGATCCTACTCTGGACTTCCATACTTATTCCATTCTTTGGAACTCTCATCAAATTGTGTAAGTCTTATTTTTCACTCTTTAACTTAATTTTCCTTTTTCTTGTTTAACCGTTCGATATTTGAAATTCAATGGTTAAACTAATCGGAATTTGTGTTGGATAGATCCATTAAGGAGGTAAAATGTTTGCTACGTTAATGTACTTCATCCCTATGCGCGCTTAAGGATTAAAGTAAATTAATCAGAATTCACGTCGAGTAGATCCATCAAGGAGATAAAATATACTTCATTTGAACCTTTTTGCTAGAAAATTACAGTATATATCCTAGACGCTGAATACTCTTGATTTCTTCTTACATTTACTTCTTTATATTTTGAATCGTTTAGGAAAAATTCTGGCTCCGCCATTATCCCTAGAATCCAAATCTAAGACCTATTATTAAGGATAAAAGATTTCGAACCATCTTACTACATCCATCGATGGTACTTTTTGTTTCTCAAATTACATAAGAGGTACCAAAATACTATAGTAGTAACAATTTTTTTCAAAAAATAAATAAATTACGATTGGCAATAAAGATTCTCTTGAAATGGATTTGAACATAATGAAATGGATATAGAAGATTCATATATATGTTGAACACAAATGATTTGAGATAAGTTGATGATGACTCAATCAACTACATTCTTGTAAATGCAGTTTTTTTGTGGATCAAGTACCGATAAGAGTATACAAGAACGCGAATCACACAAACAATTTCTTTCCAGCCCAAAGGCCAATGTACGTGTTTTCAAGCATATGGAATGCAGATAATTGGGCTACTAGAGGAGGCTTGGACAAGATAAACTGGAAAAATGCACCATTTGTAGCATCTTATAAGGATTTTACAATAGATGCTTGTCCATGGAAAAATCCCTACCCTTCTTGTGCTTCATCCACCACACAGCACTGGTGGGATCAGAACAATGCTTGGCACTTATCAAGTAAAGAGAAGATTGATTATGCTTGGGTTCAAAGGAACTTTGTGGTTTATAACTATTGTCAGGATACTGTGAGGAACAAGTACAAGCCTCAAGAGTGTTGGTTAAATCCATTGGACTAATATTAAAGAGAGATAAAATTATTTGAGAGGGGAAAATTGTAGTAGTATTTTGATCTGGATTTTGAGTGTATATATCGGACTCTCTCATACTTATTTGGGATTGAGCCATAGTAGATCCATCGATTGGTAAACTTTACACCGTCTAGTAAAAGAAGGAACGGCATTACTACTATTGGAAAGTGAAACAGTGTTTCGCTATATTCACAAATGTTATAATGATATTCTTAATGCAATCTTTACATATGTATGTTTTATTGAAGGAAGTTAAGATTTCAATTTCTCATAGTCGTTTAAGAGGTAAGGGCTCCTCTGATCGACGACTTCTGTTAAATAGCATCTTGTAAGTTTCCAAAAGAGCATTAGCATTATGAGATAGATAATGCATCTTCTCCTTGTGCAAGAGTTGGAAGTTAAAATTCTAATTCAATTCCAGCTCTAGGACTTTTGAGATGAACGAAGAACATCGTGAAATTGATGAGCGTGGTAATTACTAATTACACACCAGAAGTTGTAACTTGTGAAATCATGAAGTAACGAGACATGTCACATGGCATTAAAATAACCAGATATTGCAGTACAAATTTAATGAGATGGACATCTCACCTACCTAGATGAAAATTTTTAAGTTGTGGAAAATTATGATTCTCTCACTTCATATCGCCGTATGTTTGTACTCTACATCATATATCTTGTGGATGTTTGTTTTCAACATCAATTTTGTACTACTACTAGTTATTACACTGCCAGAAGTAAAAGTGAAAAAAAAACACAGATATAAAGATGAGGAAGTAGCTTTTGAAATGGTACTTCAATTTGTGGGACAGATTTGAGGAGCCAACTTATAATTTCCTAATTAAGTTTTTTGTTATGGGAGAGGACCACACAATTTACTTATTCGTCGCCATCTCATAAACAAACAATTTTTTTTTTGTCACGGATCACTGGTACAATTGTACATGTCTAGCATATGGGCCTCCATACACAATTTGATATTGCAAACTAATTAAACATGCCCTGTTAATAGCACCAAATTTTCAAACCTTGAAATGACATCAACAAAAATATTCAGGAAAATGCCAAGAGCAAGATAATTTACAACTGACAATTCAAAGTACTAGTTTACCAATTTTTGTGGATAATTTACACAACTCCAGAGTTCTCTAAGATGACACCTATCAGGCGTAAACGATGTCACATATCACCAACTGAAATAATCGGGCAACCAGCGTCGCACAACCAAAGAAGTTGAAATCACTCTAATAAAACATAGAGTAGTTTTTTTGTTTGTATAACAGCTGGCAACAATTACGAATTAGAACTAAGCATCCAGCCACACCCAGTGATAAATAGATGTTGGGAAGTAATAGTAATATACAGTCAAAATGTCCTAGAAAAACCCACTGTATGAAAGTCGAGAACTAATAGAGGATTCATCCGTTAGCTAGCTGCATTTGCCGAATTGTACTTACACTGCAACCATATCAAGCGTCTCTCATTCTTAAGAGAGATAAAAGTTTCTCTGGCATTTGAATTCTCGAATAAATCCAATGCAAAAAAGTAGATACTTTGATCTACACCTTGCATTTCATCTAATACTTTTATGCATTT
>JAJOOR010029840.1:0-18333 GCA_036250505.1 Solanum acaule | reverse complement strand
CTATGAGGGGAGCCGGTAGTATGTCATGGCCCCCGTCCTATCTATGTATGTAGAGGTGTGCGTTGGACAAGTATTTTGTAAATGAGCTTGACTCTGTTCTATGATGTCATTTTGAAATAGTTTGCCCTTAGTCCCTATTTCCCCTTAATTAATGTTGATTGTACTTCCGCGACCGATGAAGTGTGATGACAAGTTTGAGAGGCTTGTTTGGGGTTCCTTCGGGTTCCTCATTCGCCATGTCACGTCTAGGCCCTAGGCTTGGGTCGTGACACATACCGTCCTATCAGGAAATATCATCAAATTTTCCAACTTAGGAGTTGACCTTAAGAGGTTGTCTAGTAGGGGGAACGAAGTTTTGAAATACAGGAACTTATTGTCAACCATCTGCATTCCAGCAATGGTAAGGAGACGTCTTCCTTTTCAAACATCAAAATGGAAATCACCTAAACAGAAGAATGATTCAACATATAAAACAGGAGATCTATTCACAATCAACATAAAATGACTGGAAACATTTGGGACTGATAACTAACCTTGATAAACCAGGATGAGAGTATTAGCTCATTAGCACAACGAGCGCTTACCAAAAGATCTTTCACAATGTTCTCATCCATTTCATCAAATTCATCACAATAGATATCAAGATTTACATGGTTCAAACAAGAAAAGTCCCACACCTTAATTCTCATATCATTAAAAAACCCCAGAAATCGTTAAATGTTCAACATATGGAGCAATAATTTCAAAGCAACATGTATCACCTTCAAATGAATACCAATCCCCGTAAGGATGACCGTGATGGATCTATTCCAGTCGCCTACATTTTGGAGCAGTCATGTGCAAATGATTAAAACCACAAAATTCACGTAGCCTCAAAGATTCCAATTGAGGAAAATTTGACATTATTTGCTTAATGTGTTCATCTCAGAGAAACAAATCTTCCAGCGTCAAACTCTTCATAGATGTCCAATTTAGTACACAGTCTTTTAATATTCTGCAATTCTCATAGTTGAGTTTTAGAATGGATGAACTACTACAGAGAACTTCAGGTAAGCTATAGGGTTGGTCATGCTCCGTCGGATAAACAGTATATCGTATATTCAAGTGTAAATCCTCCACTTTCTTATTCACAACAAACTCAAGCCACTTGTCAATTACCGAAAAATAAGACACACCATCATCATATCTGAACACAAAGTTTAGACTAAACTTTTTAATGGTAGAGCATCTAAGGAGAGGTAGTACACTAGCCGTAGGAAATGAATTTGTGCACTGGCGAGATATCTGAATGGCAATACTCCTTGTTGTTATAAACAATGTTGTTGATATAAGTTCACAAGTATTGCCAATCTTTAGAGAGAATAGTTGTTCTGAACGCATCTGTTAGGGGCAATAAAGAAAGAATTTCGACAATAAGAGCATGAGGTAGCTTACTAATCCAATCAATTTCTTCACATTCTGTCTCAACCTTCGCTTTTTTTCTGAGCTGAGTTGTCAATAATCTGACTTTCAGAGTTGCCAAGGAATTGGTCTTGGTTTCTCATGTTGTTCAAACTATATTACTATTGCTACCTGAAATTACAACGTTAGTGAACCACTCAACCATAAAAAAAATACACTAGAATTTGTTTGTGAAGAATAAGAAGAATTTCTGAAAATATTTTGTTGAAAAATAACAGGAAACTCATATATTTATAGACAAAAAAGAATAGCGTAAACACTTACTTATTATGCCTTATTGGAAAGGTCACAACCTCTTGGAAAAGTCACAGTCCTTTGGAATAGTCACAACCTTTCCAAAAAGTCACTAGAAAAGTGCAATTCTTCAAAAAAATCACAACTATTCATAAAAGTTTCAACTGTTTATTTTTTATTTACACATTTTAAAACCCAGCAAGTCATGCTGCACTTCTCTTTTGTTGAGAAACAACACAGGGCTAAGAAAGGGTGGAAATTATCAGACAACAATACTGAGAATAAATTTACTTGTAACTATAATTTCTATAGACAATTTCTGTTTCTTTTTTGTTCATTCTTTTTTAATGTGATTATATATGATATTTATTAATATATTTTTATTTTAAAAATAGGGGTCGGGAAAGGGAAAAATGAAGGAGGAGATTACAATTAAGGTGAGGAATTGAATGATCTCACCAAAAAAGTGAACATTTAGTAGTCAATACTACTAAGATTATCCCATGTAATAGTATATAATTACAATTTGAGGCGATTATAAACCATAAGAAAAGGGAAATAAGGCATTTAAACTTTAAGTTCACAAGTCTTGTATTTTAGTAAACAAAATTATTCATCAAAATTCAAACACTAAACTTAAGAAATGAAATTAGGATAAAGGAGACATACACAATGTAGACTTTGGTTTCCCTTTCAAAATCTTGATTCTTTTTTTGTTGTTGTTGTTGTTTATATGTTTTCATTAAAGGGCTAATGCCACACTACTTATATAGTGGCCATGGTGTTAACCATTTAATTTTTTTCTATTTTTGGTCTGACTTTTTTGTTCATAGATAGAATATATATAAATAAATTAATCAATGAGATCTAGGCATTCAAGATAATAATGTCAGTAATGGTTATTAGTTGATTATTTTTCCTAAAATGTCATGCTAAAATCATCATTGAAGTAATAATTTACTTCTTAAATATTTGAAAAAAGTATACACCCTCATTTTAATTTGTCACACCTACTTTCCTTTTAAATCCATCTAAACTATAATTATTATTTTTAGTTTTAAATATTTGAGAACTAGATATGTCAGATACATGAATGTGATGGCCAAAATTTGGCACGATGATGATTTTGAAGACTCATGAAAATGCACGTATTAGGCCCTAAACAAATAATTTTTTTATTGTTTACCCTATTAAATTCAGTAATGTTGAAAGTAAAAATCATGGGATAATATTACATTTAATAAATTTGACCAATAAAATACAGTAGAAAAATACATTCAATTTTTTCCTCTTTTTAAAGTGGTCAAAAAAAGTTATAAAGTGAATCTATAAGTGACATGTGTTACTATTAAACGGTTATCTCTAGGGTTCAATTTCCAAAGTCCTTGTTAAACCACGTGGTCAGGCTATTCCTAGAACAACCATGTGTCACTTTCCAAGGGCTATTTTGCTATTTTACTAAACCCATGGAAATGAAATACCTCTTCACGTTTTTTCTACCTTCCCACCTAGAAATTTTCTCCTTTATAAGCTCCCAAATGGTCTAATGGTTTCTCTGAAACTTTCATTGAGTTTTTATTTTTCCATTTTATATTTTTTAGTTTGAAATTCAATAGCTTTCTCGGTTTTTAGATTTTTCTAACATGGAGAAAGCTGAAGAAAACACAGGAACTTCAAATGTAGAGAATGAAAATGTGGAATTGAATTTAGGGCTTTCATTGAATGGTAAATTTGATGTTCACTCGAAAACCATTTCATCCGTTAAGGAGGGTTATTTAGGACAAAGAAGTCAAATATAACATACAAACATGAATTAATGGGTAAAATTTTAAAAAGAGTTTCTTAATATTCATAGATATATTCATATTATAATAAAGTTGATAAGAAATAGGGATGACAATGGGGCGGGAAATGTTTACACATATATGGGGCGGGGTGGGGTCGAGTGGATTTGGCTATATGTGGGTGCGGGACGGAGCGGGACGGGTCAAAATAAAATAATTTAATTTGTGTGTGGGTATGGTGCAAGGATTTATCATGATCTGGAAAACTTAATCCGATAGTTCATCAATGTTCAGAGATATTCTAATGATTTTTTAAAAGCAATCTGAAATATATAATTTACACTAAAAATAAATCTAAAACATTCTGCAAATTAGAAAACGGTAACATGTATTTTACTACTGCAAATCTGCAATTACTTAACCAAACTAATGTGTATCATTATAATTTTTTTATTTTTTTTAATCCGCTAGGTAGAGTGTCTAGGGCTAGTTTTTTTATTGATAAATAAAAACAAAAACCTCAAAGAGAACAGCACAAGCAATGGGGGCTATGCCTTACCTTTCTAATCATAATGTGATAATAAACCTCTACTACTTAATGCATATCGTTCACAAATGAAGATACTTAAGTAATGCATGAATATAAAAATGAAGAATAAAGTTGAGTTATCAGCCTCAAATATGTGTGTGTGCGCGCGTGTGTGTGCGTGCGTGCGTGCGTGTGTGAACTAAAAAGATAGTTGGCCCGTTTAAAGTAACCTGAGTTGTTTTCTATTTGTTTTCTTTTTCAAATTTGTCCAACAAACACTTGATAGTTCATCAATTCTTCTTGGATTTATTGGATCTTGTTAAAATTGTTGACATTGTCATATGATTTTGCTTTGGTAGTCACATTAATAAGTGTCTTGGAAAAAAATTCCTAAGTCACATTACCATCTCAACTATGCTCCCTTCCTTGTCTCTTTTCTTTTATTTTGTTGCTTGCACTTCTTTGTTGCCTAGATGAGAGATCATCTTCCTTGGCCAGCTTATCAAAGTATATGTCCAACATATCCTCTTCATCTTCTCCATCAGACATGTCATTTTCTAAGTCAATATCATGGCTAAACTTTTTTTTAAAGTTATCAATTGTCACTGCCATAGAAGGATTTGCCTTACTTGTAGGCACAAATTCGGATGCTTAAGGATTTAACTTACTCAAAGAGGTGAAGTCAAGTTTTCCTTTTCGTCAACTAAATCTGCCCATACAGAAGTACTCATTTTCCTTGTTTTTCTTTAAAAACATTCAAATCATTTTTAGCCTCCTCTGGATTCCAAAAGAACCATGATAGGTGTATTTGGACTAATTTCTTTACTAGCTATCTTCTTTGTAACAATGAACTCATTTTCATATATCAAAACAACTTGTTAATTAACATGCTTCCTATTCTTATTCAAGTCTCAAGTAACAAAGCCCAAATTATTAAAGTCTTTTTCAAACTGGACAAAACTTGGTGTGTGTGTTGAAGTACACCAGTAACAGGTTGGGATTTGCCTAAAGTACTCCCAAATTAAGCAGATAATTCATTTGTACCATGTATCCTCTCTTGTTTTTAATATTCTCATCTCGCAACACGTCAAATTTAGTAGATTCAACTACAATGATGCTTCTATTATACTCAACCTCTACAGCACCTTTTGGTGCAAAATCCGATTGCATGAGGACTTAGAACCACCATTTTTTATTAGACCAAAGTCTATTTGTTATTGGAATTTTCTGCAGGGGAGTTGGCTTATTTAGCCACAACTACATTAGGCGAACCCAACAATCCATCTTTCCCAACACCACGCCTAGCAGCCTTAATCCACTTGCCTTTGTTCCCTAGATTCTCTTCATTATTAGAGTTAAAAGTTGTAGCTTCTTTAGAACTATTCACAAAATCTCGATCAACAGTAGCATCCCTAGATACCCCCCCCCCCCCCAAATTATTTTGAGCATCTCTTCCTTCACCAGAATTATCATCTGGGACCAATTGTCCCTCTTATTATTTGTTGCTTTTGTTCTGAAATTTAGCATTTATAATATCCCTTAAATCATGTTGATATTGCTCTACATCCGTACCTTTATCCAATGCATTATTCTGATTCTTATAACACTAACCTTATCGAGAAACACATGACATCTATTTTCATCATGCCACTGTTGTTTACAAGATGTACAATACCTCGGGATATTATCATAAACAAAACCTTAATAATGTTCAATTATTTTTGCTTGAATCTTTGTCCACGGAGAATAACTTAATTTTTTTATGTTTATCCAGTACATCTAAAATGACCTTAACTTTAGCAGTGCTTGGCCTAGTACATTCTTGAGTTGCTTTATCTAAAACAATTGGTTTCCCAACGGATGAAGCAATTGATAACAGTGATTTTTTGGCAAAAAATTTGGCGGCATATCTAGAAAAGTTATCCATGTCAATGCTTTCGATGTTTTTTTCCTAAGGATTGAACTATATAGTCCAAAGAAAAGTTCTAAATAGAATTCTTCACCATTGAATTTGATATAACAAGAATTTCTCAACAAAATTTGTACGAAATCTTCATATAAATCAAACCTGAGCAAGAGATGATGAAACTCAAGTTGTACAATGTTACAATGATGACTTTTAATATCGAGTTGCTTTGGAATAACCATGTGCAATACATGTAAATTTGGTTTTCCGTAAGAAAATTTGAGAATTACGGCTTGATGTAGTCCTTCCTCTATGTTGAATTCATTAACTTCATCTATGGTGAATTCGATGGTTGGCTCCCCATGAATAAATTTAATTAGTTTCAACTCAGTTTTGGATATAGGTCTGGTAGAAGAATTGATTTCAGGTTGTGCGGCCTATGTTAATTTATGTGTTGAACCAATAGTATTTTGGATATATATATTGTGGTGGTGTTTTGTCTACAGCGGGAGGCTGTGACACGGCTAAAACAGCCATGAGAGTTTCCACCCTAAAAAATCCATGAGATCGGAGAAGCGAGCCTGGGTTTAGGGTTTTAGGAGAAGCAAGCATTAAAAAAAAATGATTTCCATTATGCAAATAATTTCTATTGATTTAGCTTAGTGGATATATAATTAATATTTTACGACATTGCATTAAAAAAGAACCATTATCAAGATATTGAGTTCTCTAACTAATCTATATATATGTTGATAGATACTCGAGAAATTGAGTCCTCGGAAGAGAAATAAATTAATGATGACATGCTAATATTTTGAGTAAAGTTTTGATAATGAAAAAGTGAACCAGGTTCATAAGCTTGTACCAGAACTGAGATAAAAGAGCGGGAAAGAAGAAATAACGCATAAAAGACACTCTATTAATTAAGGCAAAAGAGCGAAGAGGACTCCTAAAAAGGAAAGAAAAACTTTTTTAGGAAAAGAATTACTTTCCTGGTAGAATTCAATTAGGGTTTAATCCACCCATAAAAAAGGATCATTGACAAAGAGAAAAACAACTTTTGCAATTCATAAATCGAGAGAATTTTGTGGCGAGAGCAGTGCAATTCTCTTAGAATTATTGTTTAGAGATAATTGTTCTAAGAGTGAAAGAGAACTTTTGAGGTTTTGTAACAAGAAGTGAGTTTGGTTTCTTAGAGAGTAGAGTATACAATTATAATTAATCCTTGAACAATTTAAGTAAACTATTGAGGTGAGGTACTAGAGTTAGTCTCTTTGATTATAGAGTTGTAATCTAAAGTTGTTCTTTGAAGTTGGTGAAGTTTGGTGAAAAATCCTATGAATGTAGGTCGTGGTTTTCCTTCTCTTGAGAAAGGAAGTTTTCCACGATAACATCTGTGTTTTATTGTGTTGCATTTTTGTCTATCCTAAGTCAACAAGAACCTAGTTCTTGTTTAGGTGGTCAATGTTTCTTCAATTAAAGAAGGTAAAACTGACTTATTTTTAAAAAATGGCAATCCCTTCATTCCCACTTCTTCCTTTAGAGAAGGTGCCCAAGGGGTGTCAAGTGACATTATATATGTAACACCCTGTATGCTAGAACAACCAAAGTGCAGGTTTCAAAGAGTTGCAGATGCAACCCACGGTTGCCACCAACGGACCGTAGGGTGACCCACGGTCCGTGCTAGTGGTCTGTGGGTGGCCACCTGCAGCCCTCCCTAGAATCAGCCAAAATAATGTTCCAAGGGTCGACCCACGGCCGGACCTACGGAACGTAGGTCAGACAACGGGCCATGGTCCACGTTCGTGGATCAGACACCCCTGATACAGCCTCCCAGTCATGATTGACAGGTCACCAAGACGGACTGTCGATCCATCCACGGACCGTCGGTAACCACGACAAATTTTAAGTCAGGGGTCTTTTAGTGTTTTCCCAATGCATTGGACCCCTAAACTACATCATTTAACCCCTAAACTACGTAGTTTTGGTCAGTGTTAGCCTAGAAACATAATTAGGACTTACCCAAGTCAGATCATTCACCAAAACTTAGAAAAAACTTAGAACGCAGAGGAGAAAGAGTCAATCAGCCCTAGTCCAAGAACGAAGCAAGGTTTCATCCATTCCAGCCCCAAAATCGAAACATTTCTCTGTAGAATTCGTCACCAGGTATGTGGGATTTCACTAGTGGGTTCCTTTCACCCATTAGGTCCCTAGATTTCAGTAAAAAACTTGATTCCCTTACTATTATCCAAACCTAGGGTTTCTTGAATGTTAGAAATTATTGGGTTTTAGCTGTGAGAATGATCCAAATCAGATTATCATGAATTTAGTATGGTTTATTCGTTAATTCTATTATAAATTCAGAACCCTAGCTATGTAGTTTTCTTAGTTCATGAATTACACATGCTAGGTCAAATATTTCAGATATACATGACTCAGTTTTTGAATGTTTCATTATCAGTTTATTAATGTTGCATCCTCAGTTAGCATGTCAGTTTTGAGCTATCTAGTATTTCATAAATTCAGTTATAATGTGTTAATTACATAATCAATTGGGAGAAGTTAATACCGAGTTGGGCTAGGGTAAGTCACCCTCATAGTCCCAGAACTACGTGCCCCGTAGGTTGTAAGTCCCCTCTGTGGGCATCATTTTAGTGATCACGCCAGTCATGCCTCTATACCTTTGACAGGGTATATTAGGTCCTCTCGATGGGGCGTGTCATTCCCCGAGCTACCCCCGAGATGCAGACACGGGACCTAGGATCACAAGTGACCTCAAGCTAACCCTGTTGGCATAACATGAGCATACTAAGAATAATAATAACTGATGCGGAAGCTAATCATAAGTAAATATGAAATGATAGGGAAATACCCATATACTAAACTGAATATACCAAATATGAGAGTTTTAATACAAAAGAAATATAAAACTCAAATACTAAGTTGAATCTAACTATGTCTGAAAATAGCATCTAACTGACTAGAAGTATTGGACATGCCCCATCTAAGTCTAGCAAAACTGAAACAAAAAGACTGAAATATTGAAATATATAACATGACTATTGTACTCGAAAAATGAGGACTCACCACTGATGCTGCTAAACTGGAGATCGGGAAACCGATCTAAGTGTGATCTGGATTTTGAGAACTTACACCTACATCACGAAAAGATGTAGCACAGAGTATCCGTCTGTACTTGAAAGGTACTGAGCATGCAGGATAGAGTAAAGCTGAAATAAACATATAACTGACCAAGCAATAAAGCAAGAGTATAATCTGAACATGATATAGATACTGAATATTGAGCTAACTGAATACAATGACCAAATGATAATGTGATGGGACTGAATACTGACTATACTGACATGTGGTCAATGCAACGGAGTCTGACTGAACTGTGGAAGCTACTAATAACCGATAATAGAACCACATGAGCTAAATGTGGAGTCTGATGTATACGCCCCATTAAGAGGACCCAATACACCCGGCCAAAGGTATAGAGGCATGCTAGTGTGATCACTAAAATAATGCCCACAGAGGGGACTTACAACCTATGTGGCTCATAGTTCTGGGACTATATGGGTGACTGACCCTAGTCCAACTCGGTATTATGCTACTCCCAATAGATTAAATGATTAACACATTATAAATGAATTACTAAAATATACTGGATAGCTCAAAATACTGACATGCAAACTGAGAATGTACATTTATATACTGACAATGACACATTCAAAATTGAGGCATGTATATCTGAAATACTAATATATCTGACCTAGCATGTGTAATTCAAGAACTAAAGAACTACCAAGCTAGGGTTCTGATATTCATGCAAGAAACCAAGTAATAACATGATAATCTGATTTGGAACAAGTAAATAACTAATTCATGATAATCTATTGAAGTTCTAGAAACCCTAGGTCTAGTTGATAATAAAGAATCAAGAATCTGACTGAAATCTAAGGACCTAATGGGCGAAAGGAACCCACTAGTGAAATCCCATATATCTGGTGACGAATTCCACAGAGAATTCTTTCTATTTCAGGCTGGAACTGATGGAATCTTGCTACGCTCTTGAACTAGGGTTCTTGACCTCTTTTCTCCTCTTACGCTCTAATTTTTCTAAGTTCGATTAAAGATTTGACTTAGGTAAGTTCTAGTTATGTTTCTAGGCTTAAACTGACTAAAACCTCATAATTTAGGGTCTAAACGACGTAGTTTAGGGGTCAAACGAATAAGGAAAAGACCAAAAGACCCCCGACTTAACTGCTATCGGAGTGACTGATGGACGGGACAGACGGACCGTCGATCTACTGATGGTCCATGCTGGTCATCCGTCGATCAGTACTGGAGGCTTAAATTTAGGGGTCTGACCTACGGCCCTGGACCACGGACCGTGGAATGACCTACGGTATGTAGGTCTTGGTGTGGATCTACCCTTAGCCAAATTTTTGGGCTGAGTTCTGGGGGAGGTTTCAGGTGTGAACCACGAACCACCAGCACGGGCCATGAGTCACTCTACGGTCCGTGGGTGGCGACCGTGAGTCGCACCTATAACTTCTGGAAATCTGTTTTGAGGTACGTTTTCAAATACGGGGTGTTACAATATCTCCCCCTTGGAAACATTCGTCCACAAATGAAGACTAACTAGCTGAAATGGAGGGAGAGGGTTGCAATCCCTACCACTAAAATACTAAAACTTATTTCTGACTGAACTAAGTTCCAAGAACATGCAAATACGCTTAAAATGCAAGTACAAACTGAGGGAACATGATATTTAGATTGAATCTGCGAATGAATAACTGAAAAACTAAACAGGAACTAATACCTCAAGTTGGATTGGAATCGGAAGGAAAGAGGTGAGGATACTTGGACTTCATGGTTGCTTCTGCTTCCTAAGTAGCTCCCTCTACGGACTGACTCCTCCATAAAACCTTGACTGAAGCGACTTCTTTTTTTCTCAATCTTCTAACCTGATGATCAAGAATCTCAACTGGTACATCCTCATACGAAAGACTATCTTTCACGGCCACACTCTCTAATGACACTACGGATGTTGGATCACCCACACACTTCTTCAATAGTGAAATGTGAAAGACTGGATGCACTCCTGCTAATTCTGCTGGAAACTCTAACTCATAAGCCACTTTACCAATCCTTTTCAAGATCTGGTAAGGGCCTACATATCTGGGACTGAGCTTCTCTTTCTTTCCAAATCTCATCACCCCATTCATAGGTGACACTTTCAAGAAGATCCAATCATCAACTTGGAACTCTAGTTCTCTTCTCCTCACATATGCATAAGACTTCTGGTGACTCTTGGTTGTCTTAAGTTTATCTCTAATGAATTGCACTTTCTCCATAGCATAATGGAGTGAGTCTGGTCCAATCAAGCCTGCTTCACCTACTTCAAACCAATCAACCATAGATCTGCATCTACACCCATACAATGCCTCATAATGGGCCATCTGAATGCTGGAATGGTAGCTATTATTGTAGGCGAACTCAATAAGAGGAAGGTGATCATCCCAACTACCCTTGAAATTGATCACACAAGCTCTCAATATGTCCTCTAAGGTCTGAATGGTACGTTCAGCCTGACCATCCGTCTGTGGATGAAATGCGGTGCTAAGTTTAACTTGAGTACCAAGACCTTTCTGAAATAACTTCCAAAAATGAGAGGTAAAGTGAGGACCTCTATCTGAGATGATAGACAAAGGAACCCCATGCAACCTGACTACCTCATTAATGTAAAGCTTGGTGTAGTCCTCTGCCGAATCTATAGTCTTGACCGCCAAAAAGCGAGAAGACTTAGTGACTCTATCAACTATCACCCAAATAGAGTCATGCTATCTGCGAGTATGCGGTAAACCTGTAATGAAATCCATGTTGATCACTTCCTACTTCCAAGTAAGAATGTCAATCTCTTGAGTCATACCTCCTGGTTTCTGATGTTCTACCTTGACTTGCTAACAATTGGGGCACTTAGCCACAAATTATGCTATATCCCTCTTCCTGTTGCTTTGCCTGAGAATGATGGAAAAAGTGTAGCTGGTTTCCTAAAGAAGAATATATTCTCAAGGTTTGGCACACCCAGAGCTATTATCAGTGATGGCGGTTCTCACTTCTGCAACAAGGTATTCAGTGCTCTTCTGACCAAGTATGGGGTTAAACAGCACAAGGTTGCAACGCCTTATCACCCACAGACCAGTTGACAAGTAGAGGTATCCAACAGGGAAATCAAGGCGATCCTGGCTAAAACAATGAATGCCAACAGGACAGATTGGGCACGGCAGTTAGATGATGCTCTATGGGCATATCGGACAGCTTTCAAGACGCCTATTGGTATGTCTCCATATCAATTGGTGTTTGGAAAGGTATGTCATTTGCCGGTTGAGCTTGAGCATAGAGCACTCTAGGCTTTGAAGAAGCTAAACCATAGTTGGAGCGAAACTGCAAACCTGAGGCTGGATCAAATCAATGAGATGGATGAGTTTTGTTTGAGAGGTTTGCACTGTACAAGGAGAGGATGAAGTTGTATCATGATAAGCATATTGAAAGGAGAACCTTCACTCCTGGTGTCTTGGTGTTACTCTTCAACTCCAGACTTCGTCAGGAAAATTGAGATCAAAATGGCCTAGACCATTTAAGGTAACACAGGTGTTGATAAGGGCGAGAGGTTCAAAGCAAATGGCCAATGAATCAAAGCATACTTGGGTTGTCCAGAAGATGTGAAGATCGTAGAGGAATGCAAACTTTATGAAATCTAAGTAATCAAGTAACCTGCATCGCGTCGCGACGTTAAATTGTGCACTGCTTGGGAGGCAACCCAAGATGTAATTGTATTAGGTATTTTCCGATTTCCTTATTTTACTTTGTTTTTATAGAGTCACTATGTGTTGATGTGTCGAGAGATTGAGCTAACAAGTACAGGAACTGGGTGTAGACTGCTCTTCATGAGCAACCTCATGGACCATGATGCCCTTCACGGGCAACTTCACGGTCCGTCAACCTTATCCCCAACTTAAAGGAGCTACTGGAATTTGCAAGAAAAAGGTTCACGGAAGGGTTCACGGTTCATCAAAACATACACGGACCGTCTAGCCTCTCGTGAACGTCAGGTAAGAATTTTAGTCCCCAAGTCATGATCACGACTGCTTTCATGGACCGTGATGCCCATCACGGGCGACTTCACGGTCCGTCATCTACCACAAGTAAGTGTTTGTTGAAGTCAGGTTCACGGGCACTTTCACGGACCGTGATGCCATCACGGGCTATTTCACGGTTTGTTGTCCACACACCAGTTTACCAATACCCAACCCGACCTGCGCTAAATGACTAATTGAAATTAAAATTTATATAGGTCGTCTAAAGCGCCAAGGGTCAGTTCTTTTATTTTCCTCTCATCTATAGCGATTAGTTTCATACAATCAAGAGTGTTCATTGTCACAACCCTACCAAAATCCATCCTACAATCAAAACCCTAAGTTTAATCTACCGAGAAACTCAAAGCCAAGTTCATCTTCTCACAGTGAGCGAAATCTCCGTCTAATTTCAAAGTAAGTTTTCCTAATAACTTGTTATAAGTTTGATCTTGTCTAAAACAAGTTAGATTTACTTCAATTTAGTCGAGTTTAGAGTGATTATGTGATGAACTACTTAATTGGTATTGATTTGTTGTGGGTTAAGTTGAATTGGGTGTTTTAGTTGTTCTTGTGTGAGGATAATAATAGTAGGTTGAAATTATGTTTGTTTAAATTGGTTGTGATCTACTGTGGGGTGGTTGAATTTGTGTAGGGATAGCATTGATGTGTAGGTATGTGTTTGGTTGGATAAGTAATTGTTCTTTTTCGCATTTGGCTTGTTTCAATGCAGTTGTGATACTAAGTAACTTGTGGTCAGGTGTAAAAAATGGGGTAACCTGCACCATAGTGAAGTTGGGGAGAAAAGATGAGATGAACTGTGTTAAGTGTAAGATCACGAGAGGATTCACGAACCATGGAAGCATCCATGAGCCGTGAAACCACTCGTGAACCACACTTGAATTAAATCCACACATAAGTTAAGTTCACGACCAGTATCACGGACTGTGGTTCACTCCACGGGCCGTGTAATTGTCTGTGAACTTTACTTAGTTGAGGAGATGTCACACACTGTTGCACACTGACTCTGTAAGAACTCCACGAAAGGTTTAACGAACCGTGGTACCTACCACGGCCCGTGTGAGTCCTCGTACAATTGACTTGACTTGTTAAATTTTATTTCTTTTTGTACTTTTATTTCTGTCATTTTTTTTATTCTGTGGCCCTTCCCAATGATAGATGGGGTGACGGCATTCTTAAGGCAAGGCGTCACGAAGTAATTACACAGGGGAAGTCTGAGTACCAGATAGTGTGTCATTTTATTGAGTTTTGTACAAATTAGTATTGTGTTTCTCAGGTACTATGCCTCCCCGACGAAAGAATGCAACCAAACCTACACCTCTCACTGCTTCTCAATCAGAAGGTCACAATGACTCTGAGTCCAGTAGTTCTGAGGTGCAAATAAATGTCGCACCTAAAGATCACTCACCTCGAGCTACTAGAGCACAAACAAAGAGAGCAATTCTTCAGGACACTCATCCCCAGTCTGAAGAAGGTGGTAGTCATTCCGATAGCAGGGAAGAATCGGGTAGTGCATCTAATGCTGGTTCAGGTAGCCAGTCTGTAAATAATTCGGGGGGTAGTGCATAGTCTGAAAGCAGCTCTCAGGAAGATGCTACTACTTTTCCACCTGCAGGTAATACCAGAGGATAACACGGGAGCTCTGATAGAGAGAGGTGAAACCTAGGGGGATGATGAGGTGACTCCAGACGATATAATGGTTCAGTATGTGAGCATCCGCAAATTTGACCCAGTAGTACGACAGCAACATATCGTTTGCTTTAGAGTTATCTGGACAGTGAACAGATTGGAAAAGTTCTTTGAAAAGGGAATTGTGAGTAAGTCAGGGGGATTTAGAAAGAGATCGCTCATGCCCGAGACTAGGGTAGTGATGGTAGACATCCAGGCATTTCCAGATATTTATAGACTGCTCCAGATTCACCAGTTTGAGTGGATGACCAATGCTCCTGGGAATACACTGGTTATTTACCTCAAGAGTTCTATGATGTCTACGTTGCCACTCTACTGAACATAGTTGTAGAAACTGAAACAACAAAGAGAGCACAGAAGGCACTTACAGCCACATTTGCTCTGTTAGACACAATCACTATTTGGGGGGAAACTGTGAACATCTCAGAGGAAACAATTAATCAGATGCTTCATGGCCCTGAGTATACAGCACCAACTTCTGTGGGACTATTTGAGGGTAAACACTATGTTGTCACGAGTGAAGCGGAGATGGAGGATCCTACTTCACTAGAGCGGGTCATGCATTGTATTGTCGGGTACATTGCTACAGAGAGAGAAGCAGTGGCATGGGTGTCTGATCCAAATGTGAAGATTACAAAAGCATCCCTGACTTTTCCAGCCAAGGTCGGGTTGTCAATAGTTCGAGCACGGTTGCGACCCACATCAAATGACAATACACTGTCTCCATCACTAGCATCATTGGTTGCATGCCTCATGGCTGGATACCTTGTGAATGCGGGTCGGATCATTGTTGCTGAGATGCAAGATAGAGCGCTGAATGAGCGAGCAGGTTTGTTATTTCCTTGTCTGATAAGGAAGCTTTGTTTGCAGGCAAACATTCCTCCTAATAAGTTGGTGGATAAACCGGTGGAGGCATCTAAGATAACTGCAGCTTCAAGAATTCAGGATGTCAACGATCCTCTTTATGGGAGGAAAATAGGAGCAGTGGGACCATTAGCGATAGTACCTCATACACCACTAGTCATCCCACAGGTTGCAGATCAATCTGAGCAGGGTGAGTCATCACAACCAGCTTCGGGGGCACCATCATCTCCACCAGCTTCAAACCCCCAGGCTACAGGTACTTATATAACTCTCCCCGCTGTTTTCCTTGAAAGGTTAGTTGCAGATCAGCGACAGACCAGGACTTTGGTCGATCAAATCGTCAACCGGATGCCTCAGCTAATAGAGCGAGATGTATTAGCCGCGAAGAAAGAAATAAAAGATGAAATGCAGAAGGAGCTTGCTATTCTGAATAATAGAATGGATGGCTTGGAAGCCCATGTCCAAACGCAGTTACAGGCTTTGGATCAGGAAATCATGAAGAGTTTCAGAGACAATTGGCCGAAATGCAAGCCCAAGTTGCTAAACTGGCTGAAAAGCCAGTACAGGTGTCTACTTCAGTCATGCCAGACTCATTAATGAAGATATTTGATGAGCAGCCTACTATTCAATCTCTAGACGATATCTGGAAAGAACTCCCTAAAAGCAAATCCGGCAAGAGGAAAAACAGAACCAGAGAATCTGATGAGGAGATACCTGCTAACTTGTACAAAGAGGAAAGAAGGCAAGAAAATAAAGCCCGCAAGGCATCAAGGAAGGTAGAGAGAGAAAAAGAAGCCCGTGAGCAACAACAACGAGATGCAGTGTTAGATGGAGCTTCTGGTAGCGGAGCACCTGCCCCGAAGAGTGGTGGCTAACCTGATCATGTGCCGAGTTCTAAGAGTGCACCCGTTGATAAGGATGTCGATGCTGAGATGACGACCGGTGCCTAGAGCGCCGTAGGTATGACCCCTCCTCACAACCCTGTTTTATTTTCTTTATTGACTTTGAGGGCAAAGTCCTATTTTTTTGGGAGGGGGTGGTGAGCAACCTGTCATCTTAAGCTGTTAGAATGAATGGAGGTTGATTCTATGTTACTGTGAAAAATGGTTTTCTGTGTGTGTTTGTGTGTTGAGTTGTGCAGTAGTTATTCTGTGTGTAATAATTACCTTGATCTGAAGTTTGACTGTTAGGATATTTAGATGACATCTCAGATACTTACATGTTGAGCATTGCTAGCCTGATCAATAAATTGGTGAACCAACAAACTAGATAGTGTAGTCTTGTGTCATGTGTGTTTGAAAGTTTCGTTTGAAGTCTAACATTAGAAGTAGAAACTAGAACTTGTCCAAGTAGTCTTGCTCAAGTTTGAGAATAACCGAATAGGAAAGGATCAGTAGGCCATTTTTGTAAGTCAATAAAAAGCCAAAAAAAATAGAACTACCAAATAAAAAGCTTACCACTTGAACCCAATTTGAGCCTAAAAATCATTTTTTTGTTCTTACCCAGTAAATATCATATCCTTTGGTTTCCGAATATACGATGTCACAACTCAGGCCAAAAGCCTAAGTTGAGGGTGATTGCAATCCGAGCAAAAAGGAGAAGTGAAAAACAAGGTTCAACCAGTGAGCTGAGTGCATATAAAAATTGAATAAAAAAAAGTGTGAAGAAAATAAAAGATAAAGAAATAATGGCTGCTGAGATATGCTGAAATGAAGTAAAAGGGAATCGCTCAGAAAAGAGTTGGGTGCAAACGAAACTTTGGAAAACCAAGGGACTAGTCACTCACAATCCCAAATATCCATTCCCTAGACTGAGACCATGTTACAAGACAATAAAGTCCTATAGTGATCCTATTCCGGGTGTTTGAAAGATAGAGCGTAGAAAGCAAGGGCAAGCCTATGGTAGTTTGTTGCTAGTGTTAGAAGTTCTTTGAGAGTGTGAGTGTAGTACTTAGTCCCAATTATCATGAGTGAGGGACTTCTTTGGTGTAAGGACACATTGATTGCATTTGAGAGTAGATTGTGTTAGCTGACAATTCATAGGCATAAGCATGATCGACTGTGCGCAATGAGATGTCATATATTGATCCTTGCATGTTAGATTCAGGGTTTTGGATACAAATTGTGTTTGAGATGGTTGTTGCGTAGTGTCAAAAGTGTTTGAATGATTTGAGGGGTGAATGTATTGTTTTCTTATCACTTGAGGACAAGTAATGGTTCTAAGTTAAGGGTGTTGATATGCCGTGAAATTTTGGCACATTTGATGCTTGAAAACTAAGAATTAATACTAGAATCGAGTGCATTTATCCGTATATAATGCATTTGGTTGTGTTTGTTTAGGTAAAACATGTGAATGGGAAACAAGAAAGAAGAGAAGAAAATGCAGAGTGAAAAGTGACGGTGTCACGACCCGAGAGTACCCCCTAGTCGTAACATGGCGTATTCGACCCCGAAGGGGTCTTATACGAGCCACATAGTCATTCATTGCATTCAATAATGAAAATAGTGCGGAATAAAAAAAAACTTATTTACATCCACACATTTAAACTTCATTAAAAAAACTTTAAAAACACACAGCGGAAGTCTAAGTCTCACATG
The DNA here is from genome assembly GCA_036250505.1 of Solanum acaule. Lineage (NCBI taxonomy): Eukaryota > Viridiplantae > Streptophyta > Magnoliopsida > Solanales > Solanaceae > Solanum > Solanum acaule. Next base: position 106 of record JAJOOR010029840.1, on the reverse strand, counting down.
GCCATCTTAGACACAGTCACAAAACATAAGTAGGGACACGACCCTTTACAATCAAAAGAAGTCTATTAAGTCTATTACATGAACAAAAGAACTTAAAAGTCTTATC
>JAJOOR010029839.1:0-15240 GCA_036250505.1 Solanum acaule | reverse complement strand
TTCCCCCCCCCCCCCCCCCCCTCCAGACTGTTTAATATCGTATTTTAAACATATATATTTGCCCACGTGGACATAAAAAATAATGCATAATTATAAATAGTAATGTGTCCACGTGAACACATATATACTTTTAAAATACACTATTAAATAGTTCAGGGGGTAAAAAATACACTATTAAATAGTTCAAGGGGGTAATAGGTCCTCCATAAAGTTTGGTATCGTAACAACAATTTCGGCCAAAGTTAACGTATATTTCAGACCCTTATCCCTTTTTTTTTAGAAGTTGTTAGACTAGATATACTCAAAAGTTGTTAAAGGAGTAATTTCCTCCTTAAATAAGTATTTTAATTACCATCCTTAATTAAATATGTATCTTGCTTTGTTAATTCCGTTAGTTAACAAACATGTATCCAACCAACGAAATGTGGTACATAAAGTAATATAAAGGGAAAATTACGCGGTTAAGCAAACTTATATTAATTAATTACTCACCATAGTTATAGTTTGCTATAATTACAACTTGTTACTAACATTATACATTAATTACGTGGGCTGACTTCGAGTATATATAATTAGCCACGTTTGTATAATTCGCCACATTTGTATAATTCGCAACTAACAATTCTTCGTTTGATTTGTATTTGTATGCGATGGTTTATATTTGTATATGACGATGATTTCCTTTGATTTTTCAGTTTTGTCACCATATACATTCAATCTTTTTGTGTATAACTTTTTAAAGTTTGTATAAACGTGTAGTTTAAGGATTTTGTATAATATAATTTATATAATGTAATTTGTATAATTGTTTAAACTTCATAGGTTTATGTTTGTATCAATTCGGTATTTCAAGTTTTATCATATTTGAATAATTTCAGACTTTATATTATTCAATTATACAAAAACACGCGGATTATTCAAACGTACCTGCGAATTATACAAATTATTTCCCTCTCTCGCTTGCCTCTCTCCTCCCTCTCCCAATCTCGCTCGCCAGATATACAAATACATATGTATAATATACAATTATCTAACCGATATACATATACAATTCACCTCTCTCCCACTCTGCCCTCTCTGGCTCGCCGCTCTCCTCCATCTCCCAATCTTGCTCGCCACTCTCCTCCCTATAACTATGGAGCGTAATTAAGCTATTTTTGAGTAGCTATACGCGAAAGTTCCCCTATCTAAAACTACTATGATACTAGTAATTATGACCTAAACAAGTGGAATGTATAACTTACATAAATCCCATAGTTTTAATATGAAATTACAATCTATCCCTCATTAGTTTGTAATTACATTAATCCCTTAAAAAGTAACACAAACCGGATACATAATATGTAGCTCGGATACATTATAACATAAACCGGATACATAATATGTAGCTCGAATACATTTAAAACTAGCTTGGATACATAATATGTAGCTCGGATATATTAAATACTGGCTCGGATACATTAATATGTAGCTCGGATACATTAAAGAAATAAGAGATTTTAGAAGTTTTTAGAAATAGAAGGGGATATTGGAAATAAGAGAAACATAAGACGTGTATTTAAGTAATTTTTTCTGGAATTTATGTTGTTTTCTCATTTAATATTATAGTATTGTCCCGTAAACGGCCTTTGAATAACTAGTAATAATACAAGGAACATAGTCCTCAGCTAACGTTACACATTCTCAAATGAACAACCTTTGCTCTTTCAAGAAAAACGAATTAATACTTGAAAGCTCTAAATTGCTTGCTCGAGACAAGTCAAGACCTTAGAACAATCATTATTTGATGTTTTGCTGGTCTTTAACTTGTGTGATTTTGTGGACTGCAGATTGGATCCTTTCTACCTTCAACTATGTTTTGCTCCTTTTTGCTTCCTGGGTCCATCTACCTAAACATTTTTTTGGGTTAGTTGAGGCCCATCACTCATTTTCAAGAAAAAAAAAATGAAGTTCATTTTGACCAAAAATCAAGTCTTGTGAAAATTCTTACAAGATTTTATCTTCTAAGACACAGACAGATATTTAAAAAATAGGAAAATTACTAGTTAATTAAATAACATAGCTACAGTTTGCATTAATTAAAATTCGGAACTTACTTCTAGGTATAATTACATTCTCTCTCCCCTCTCTCCCCTCTCTCTAGAATCTTGCCCGCAACTCTCTTCTTTTTCAGTCATCTCTCCCTCGCCTCTCTCTTCTCCCTGCCCAGTCTCTCTCTCGTTTCTCTTCTGCCAATCTCTCTCACTTTATACAAACACAAATGTTTAGTTTGTGTTTGTATAAAGCGAGAGAGACCGGATATACAAATACATATCTCTCCGCCGTATACACTTATAATTATACACATACAAATCTTCCCTTGTCCAGTTCTAGTTTCTCTCTCGCTTTATACAAACACAAATTATTGTATAAAGCGAGAGAGATTGGGTATACAAATTCAAATGTTTTAACTTGATTCAATTGTATACGAATTCAAATTGTATGTAGATGTACAAATACAACAATTGATACATATACATAGTAGTTGCATATATACAATTATCTAACCGATATACATATACAATCCATCTCTCTCCACTCTTTGCCCTCTCTCGCTCGCATGTCTCCTCCCTCTCCTAATATCGCTCGTCAATTTCCTCCCTATAACATGTAGCTATGAATCGTAATTATCAAATTATAGCTATGAAACATAATTAAGCTATTTTTAAGTGGCTATATGTGAAAATTCCCCAATAAGTTAGAAGTCGAATTTCTATAATTAATAATGAGTTTGCGGACATACACTCTTTTAAAGGATAACTGCTCTTTATAAAACTTAAAATTATGAGTTAATAAACAAGTTGGATGAATGAAATAATTAAGTTCTTCATAGATTACTTTCATAATACTTTTTTTTTCCCCAGATAATCTTTAGTCAAAATAAATGTTTGCCGGTTGATTGTATTTGCATATGTTTCAATTGTAAACATTTGTTTGTCAACTGTATTTGCATGAATACTCTAAAAGCAAGTTAGTATATTTTATAACTTAGATAATTGAGGGAAAAAAGGATAAAAATACTCTAAAAAATTGACTAAAATAAATATGAAGGGAAAATATAATGATATAGTGGAACTTGACATTTAATAAGCCTATGGTAGTAGGAAATAATTATCATCCATTTCTTTTTTAATTTCTTGCTAATTTTAAGGAGAAACTTTGGTTAGAACTTAAAAGTTAGAAGATAGAGAAGTTAATATATATTCTTTTACTAAATGATTATGAATTATGTAGTGCTATTTTTTTTTAAAAAACTAAATGATCATTTTATATTGCATATCTTAGTTGATATATAGTGTGCCATTTGTTCAATAAATTTTTCAAAATTTATCTAATTAGACAAGGGCCAACTTGAGAGACACTTTATATCATTATCCCCAATATAACTTGTCCACTATAGTAGATGTGCGCACATACATTAGAAAACTCACAATTGAATGTGAAAACAAAATTCATGAAAATGTAGCAATTGTTGCAAGTTTTGAGATTGTTTATTAACAGTTTTATTAGGCATACTACATAAATATGTTGTTTAATTTGACCTCAATTGACATCTTGCATCTTTCAACATTGAATATGTATAAGTAGACACTTAAACTTGTGCAATGTTGAACAAATAGACACACGTGTTCTATGACGTTCTATGTGACAATTTATATCCTACGTGACGTCCTATATGTATTATGCCACTTAGGACACATGCGTCTACTTGTTCAACTTTGTACAAGTACAAGTGTCTACTTGTGCACACTCAAAATTAGAGGATATAAATGTCTGCTGACACTAAGTTAAATGGTGCATATATGTATTATGTCGTTTTATTATCATAAACTACTATTGATTTTAATCAATCAGGATGAATTTAGGGAGTTAAACTTACAAGAGATTCAGTAAAAAATTACACAATATATAAGGTACTTTCTAATATTTTATGTATATATAAATTTTTTGAATCTCCTAATATAGGATTAAAGATTGACTCATTAATTTAAAGGATTCAAAATTTATCTTAAAATTTTCAAATTCAAATCTCAAATACTATATTACGAGTATTATTTTTTAAAATCTACCTAATTAAAATTCTAAATTGGTCGCCATTGGAAAAAACAAGAGCAAACAAAAAGATCCTCCACGACCACAGACCACAAGTCCAGAATTGTTGAATATAAAAAAAAGATTTGACTCTTTATCTTTTCATATTTATCATTTTTCCCACGATTTTTTTCTTTTCAAATATTCATAGGTTTTTCTTTTTCTTACTTTTGACTTAAAATTAGGAAAATTTTAGGACTTGTCAAAACCCATAAATAAAAATCAAATCTTCCTAAAATCCCAACTTATCTATATCTTCAAGGGTTTACAAGAACCTGAAATTTTTATTAGCAAAAATGGCAACTTTTTTCCCTTCTCTTGGACCCAATTCAATATTATCTCCATTTGTAGACCGAACAAGAACCCTAAACCCAGTTTTCCATCGAACCCACTTTGGGAATCTTCCACTTAACAAACCCTTTTCAAGGGTTATGCTTGGAGTAGCTCGATTCGGGCTGGGGCAGGATCCATTTCCTGACCCGGAAACTGCAGAGTTGCTTTTCAAGGATTTGTTTACTCGGGCTGAAGGGTTTTTGTATACAGTTGCTGATGCGGCTGTTTCAGGTTCCGCTGATACTGTTGTTGACACTACTGAAAGTGTTAAACAAAATAGTGATTGGCTTTCTGGTATTACTAATGGAATGGAGACTGTTTTGAAGGTTTGTTAATCTTAATGTTTTGTTTTTTACCATGTTATGATGTTCTTTTTCTTGTTCAATTCTTTTTGCTTTTTTTGTGAGCTGAAACCTTTACTTATGGGGCTTTTGTGTTAGCTGTATTGGAGAAACTAGTATATAGACTATTGGAATTAAGGGGTAGTTGTTATTGTCATACTGTGTTTGGAAGGTGCCCTTGTGGATTTTATTGATTCAAGTAGCCTTAAGTTTTGCAGAAACTGTAAGTGTTGGAATGAGATTGACTTGAGATTCGAGTAGAGTTGAACGAATACTAAAGTTTCATATAGCCTACTCCCAACTGTTTTGGATTGTTGTGTTGGTTGATTGATTGATTTTGTATTGATAGTTGGGTTTCGGTTGCAATTTTATGGAAGGATGTAAGTGTGTTTCAAAATGTAATATTTAGCAGTTAAGAATTGTGTATATGGCTATATTTCTGTTCATCTTTAAAGAATGAGGTTGTTAAAGTTGGTTTCTCTATTGCTACCTGGAACTTATCTGATCTATTAGTTGCTTCATTTGGTGGTATGATTGGGATGAGAAGATGTAGTAAGAAGGAAAAAATGTTTCATGCCGCTATCAAATGGAAAGAGAAATACTTTTCAGCCTAAATGTCACATCCTACTTCTCAGTGTTGGAGATATAGCATAATCATATCCAACTTTAATAGATGGGTTGATCCAAAGTTAAATTCTATTATCTCTTATTCATATGTTGCACACATCAAAGAAAAAGAAAAGAGAGAAAACAATTAAGGAAGTGGTTTGTGCTATGGCCAGGTTCTGAAGGACGGGCTCTCAACTTTACATGTGCCATATTCTTATGGTTTCGCAATCATTCTACTAACAATACTAGTAAAAGCTGCAACTTTTCCTCTAACCAAAAAACAGGTCAGTGGTTTACTCATGTCTTTTCTTTAGAATATTCCTATTTTCCATATTTCTGTGTAGCAGATAGTATTTCGGAAGAAGCTAATTGAGAAAGACAAAGCACAAATTATATTCTTGCTTATGAAGACTCAGATGACTTACTATCTTCTAAGAATCATTCTTAGGTAGAATCATCACTGGCAATGCGATCTATGGCACCACAAATAAAGGCTATTCAGGAGCGATATGCTGGAGACCAGGTTAATTTGGACCCAAGCTTCACATATTTTTCACTGTTAGTCAGTAGAGTATTACCAGAGGCTGTACATGCTTAAGTTATGCTGTGGCATTTTCTTATATTTGTCCAGTGTGTAATCTTTGCTTTAATTGCTTTAACTTGTTATATACATCTATTTCAGGAGAGGATTCAACTTGAAACTGCTCGACTTTATAAACTAGCTGGCGTGAATCCACTGGCAGGTCTCATATGTACTTTCTTTTCCAATGCCAAAGCTTTTGTTGATAATTCTGGTTTTTCATCCTTACACATGGAAATATAATAATTGTATTTTTTAATCATTTCTATCGTCTACCCCCAGGATGTCTGCCGACTCTTGCCACTATACCTATATGGATTGGTCTTTACAGAGCCCTCTCAAATGTGGCAAATGAGGTAAATCTGCCATTTTTTTTTTACTTGTTGTCCCATTCTCTCCATAAGCTTTTTAACTTGAACAACACTTGCTAAAAAAGAGAGACAGTGTTGAATCTTTTGATTCTCAAATGAGAGGAAAAAAATTTGGTAAGTGGAAAGCAAACTACCACTGCTGGAAATTTCACCCTTTTATACACTTCAGCAAAACTCTTCCGATTTCTACAGTTTCATTCAAGGATCTCTAATACTTAATTTTTCATTATTATTTATATTACATTAAGGGACTCCTGACAGAAGGCTTCTTCTGGATACCCTCGCTAGCTGGTCCAACAACAGTTGCTGCCCGTCAAACTGGAAGTGGCACCTCTTGGCTTTTCCCTTTTGTAGTGAGTTATATGCTGCTGTCCTGCCTTTCCTCATTTCTTTCATTCGTTCTCATTTTGGGTGTGTGAATTTTAGCTTGAAAACTTCATAGACATTTTATTGTTGGAGTATTGCATGCTTTGTTTATTTAACTTGTCCTTTCTCTTTCTTCTCCTTTTTGGGTTATAGTGTCTGCAATATAAGGATGTATTTCATTATATGGCTCTTCTATGCTCCATTTATTGTTTAGATGCATATAGAATTTGAGTTTCTGTGGGGTGTGACTCAACCCATCAGATTTTGTCCTTTTTACTAGCTATAAAGGTGGCCTGCCATGTCTTATTGAGTAACTCAGCAAGTGAGGCTATCTCTGATTAATGAAGCATACTGCATTAGAAGGATGAAGTTTGTAGTAATAAATAATCTGGAACAAAAAAATCTTGCAGTTCAGTTTATTAGTTGATGCATGCTGTCAAATTTCTGTAGTTACTTCACCTTGAAGAATGCATTAGCACTGATTCTTATCGTTGGATTTTACAGGATGGTCACCCTCCGCTTGGTTGGTCCGATACTTTTGCATATCTTGTCTTGCCTGTATTGTTGGTCGTCTCTCAGTACATCTCTATTCAAATCATGCAACCATCTCAACAGGTTGGTCAATGAAAGCGTTTCCAGTCTCCTTTTATGCACGATAGAAGAGATTGCCCCTCTCCTTCTGCATTTATGATTATTTCCTTTAACTCTATTGCTTTGTATCTCTTGTTGTTTACCTCATTTTGTTTGGTTATTCTGAGTTACCTATACTGTACATGGTAAATGTACCATCTTGTACCCTGTGTTCAAGTATTCAATTCCAGTTGTTAGATACACGGTTCATTTACCATCTTGTTCCTTGTGTCAACTATTGCATTCAATATCACTAGACCGTAAATGACTAAGCTCAAAAGTTGAGTCAGGTTCCTGTATATCCAACCTTTTGACTTTTGGTTGTAATACTATTGGACCTTCTTAGAGATGGTTGGTTCACTGAATCGATTCTACATCAGGGTCCTGATAATTGGAATTCTGGTGTATGTATTATGAATATTATTCACTTGCTGCCCATCCAAATGTTGGGCATGTTGTTGGTTCCCGAAGTTATGAATATCCGATGAAGAAAGTACTAATGGTGTTTTACCTTTGTATTGTAACCTTTACCTTAGATGGTGTTCTATGCTTAGTTCTTTGTGGTTCATATCTCTAATTTCACCTCCTCTAACTGGAAACTGAATTTAATTGTTATTGCAAAGTGAATTGTTTGGTTAACTTATTCATTCTGACTCGTGATTCTGTTCACTCTGTCGGCCAGTCCATAGCTGGTTAGTCTGTTACGAAGAAGTGAATGTGACTTTATAGCATTTATCTTCTAAATCATTTTCATCTTCTTTTTTTCCTGTTTAGTTTCTAATTCCTATTTAATGAATTTCCAGAGTGATGATCCAAATGTGAAGAACTCTCAAGCGATAACTAAGTTTCTCCCTCTAATGCTTGGTTATTTTTCACTGTCAGTTCCTTCTGGTCTGAGCCTATATTGGTAAGCACTTCTCTATTACTAGTTCGGAAATAGCGGTTTATTCCTCTGATTTTCGTCTTCTTTTATACTCTTTATATCCAATTTATTGACCACTATTGTTCTCCTATGATCAATAACCTCTCAGAATTGTTTACCATCTTATGAAGGTTAACAAACAACATACTTAGCACCGGCCAACAAGTATGGCTTCAGAAGTTTGGAGGTGCAAAAGTTCCAACCTTGAAATTAAGTGATGATACACCTAGGAAAGAGCAACCTCAAATTCAGAAATTAGTCTCTGAAGCAACAATAGCTAAGAAGAAAGATGGAAATCTTACTTCAGATAAGTCCCGCCAGGGTGAAAGGTTAGAAAGATGTCTAGACCTTGTTTGGAGGTGAGAAGTTCGTGGTTAGGACTTTATTGTGGTTCTTTTTTTTTTTTTTTCAGGTTTAAACAGTTAAAGGAACAAGAAGCAAGAAAACGACAACAGAGGGAGGAGGAGAAGAGGAGAGCAGAGGTAGCAGCTAATAGGAAAGAGGACAAGTCAGTTGAGATAGATACTAGGAATGAAACTGACTCTACTAATGGTGATTCTACATCTCTGAGTCACAACGCTTCCACTTCTGAAAATTATCGCGTTGTAAATGGTGATAGTATTTCTTTGGAAGTGAAGGAAGTCGAAAGAAGTCAGACTGGTAAAATTTCAGATGATCACAGCCATGTAGAGGATCAGCATGTTTCTGACAGAATAAAGAAGGTAAAGTTAGCATCTTTTGGTTCAAAGCTGAATTTCAATATATGTGGACAGATATCACTCGCATCAAAAGATCATTGTTATTGTCACATTTGCGGTTCACCCCAAATCTTTAGGTTCTCATTGACTTCTATTTTCCTCTTGGGAAGTCAAATATTGGAAGTTATATTGCTTCTGTGCAGGTGAACATAAGACATAGATATAGTTAATCGACCAAACCCTAACTATAGATTTTCATTCCTACTTTCAGGGCGAGACTGTTACTTCTACCAGAGCTACAGATAACAAACTTCCACTTGAAGATGCACAAGAAGACAGAAGCGAGTAAGCAACTTAAACCAAATGCTATACATTATACACCCGTAGTGAGGCCACTTGAATCTGCTGTAGTGCATCAGAAACCTGATGCAAATGTTGGGTTCACGAGCTTGGAGGACCTGGTGAGTTCACACTTGGAGGCTGCATAGTTGTAAATTATGACGTTAAAGAGAACGAGAAATGGTAATTGCTACTGATTCTTTTACAAGCATAGCTGGATAAATACTAAGTAGTGTAAAGAATCTGCTTTAGCGTCTCAAAATGATTAGCGTCACTGGTTTGATATTAATATACTTAGCATATACCAATGAAGTAGAATTATTGTAGAACAGTGTTATATTCTGTCAAATTTGTACCTCATGTGTATGGCGGCGGTTTTTCCTTAATTTGGAACCCAGGAATTGGAAAGTGATATGAGCAAATTTTCTGCATCTACCATACAACTTGGATTTTTTTATATATTTTTTTCTTGTTATTGATGTTTTATTATTAGAAATATATTTATCAGAAAGCTTATGGTTCCAGAATTTGGGCTATGAGCTCAAAGGAAGACCATTTCCTCTATAAAAATCCTTTGGGGCATCTGTAAAATTGTAACACAACTTGTCATGACTTGGTGTGTACATATGCTTCTGTAGAATTTAAAAAATTGTTATATCGAAAATAAGACATGTTACCTGTTATTTAGATATAGGCGACTTGCTTGTGTAGAAATTTCTTAGAGTGCCGATGTTTATATGTTGAATGCATATTTAAATGATATAATTACAACGAGTCAATGATTGCTCCAATGCAAGCTTCCTTAATAATGTGATGTATGCACACATTTAAACTTGATTTGTAATCCAAGTATTTGATTAAATAGACAATTTTGCATACATATAATATATAAAGAAAAGGTTCCATTTCTAAAATATACTTTAATTTGAGGCTAGGAAAGAAAGTTTCTACAATTTGTTACTTATCAAATCATAATATTTCATTGGTTCATAAAAATAAATACCAAATTAGTTAATCAAAGATACCGAGAAGAAATACTGATTTGATTTCAAAGAACCATTGTTACCCAAGAAATTAAGTCAATGACTGACTTGACTATCTTAATAACTTCCTTCGTTTCATTTGTTTGACACACTTTTCCCTTTTAGCTCGTTTAACAATTTTTTAGTTTCAACTTTTCAATAATATGTCTAAGACTACTAAATTAAAGGACATTTTAATACATTAACATTTCTTTAATTTAAGTCCACAAGATTTATAATTTTTTTATTTTCTTAAATTTTGTATTAACTCCAAATAGATTAGACAAATAGAAACAAAGGGACATTCTATTCCTTCGAATGCTCACAACTTTATTTGTGGGTGGTCCTTGCTTTAACTTGTGGGACAAGAATATATATATATATTAGAACCCTCTTAATTTACGTAATTGTATATATGGAAGTTAAAAGTACATCACGCAACCTGGTTTTATATATTTAATGGGAAGAAGGGTTGCTTTGCAAGGTTCGAAACATTACAAGTAGTAATTAAAATAACATAAATGATTACATAAGCTAATTTTATTTCTTTCATTAGTTTGATAATCTGTGGTATTATTTGTTTTAAAAGAGTATATCACTCTACTTTTATAATAACCTATCAGCATGTTTGTGTGTTTCACAATCTCCAGCATTTCAAGTTTTATGCCTTCTTAATTACCTCTTTTATTGCCTTAAAAAGATTAATTTGCTTAATTAATATTATTATGTGACTGTTTTAATGGGTGGTTAAACCCATAAAAATCACTTAAAATGAAATGCAGTATTCCCTATGTCTTATATTACTAAAATTATCTATTTCAAATTAGTTGTCAATTTGCAAAACCAAGATAAAGTTTTCCTATTTGCCCCTCAATAATATATATGTGTGTGTTAATTTTGATATTGATTAATAAGACACATAAATTAGTACATTAAAAAGAGTTAAAAGGGTAAATTAGTAAGATTCCCTTCATTTAATGCTTTTAAATGTTTTCTTTAAGTTTTGTTTATGTCATGATGCATTAAATTAAATATTTAATTAGAAATATTTAAGGGAAGTTGACGGATTTTAAAGAAGCCTAAATTGACGTCAAAGGATACTTCGTTTAATGGATTAAAAATTAAATGTCTATTTTATTTGTTTACTTTAGAAATTTAAGAGTTAATTTATTACTTAGTTTCTAATTTACCTTTATTAATAACTATAATCATTTCTCAAACTATCAAATTTATCATATTTAAAGAATGAAAATAATAAAATCCAAAAATTTACGTGTTTTTAACTTTTCGCTGAGTGGGTTTTCACGTTCGACCTCCATTGTTTTGTAAATGTTACACTTTAATCCCTTTTAAATGTGAAATATTATCTTTATCTGTATTTTGTGTATTTCAAGTAACAACAGCATCAGAGTGGCGCAGCGGAAGCGTGGTGGGCCCATAACCCACAGGTCCCAGGATCGAAACCTGGCTCTGATATTATTTTTCCTCTTTTTTAAAGTTCATTTTCGGATTCGGAAAGTACAATTTATGTGACCCGTTTTTCTTCATTCTCGTTCTAAAAATATGAAATAACTAACTTTAATTTATGCTTCCCATTTAAACTTTTATAACCACGTAAATATTAATCATTAGTTTCAAAAATATTATAACCACTATAACCGATTATTTTAACGTTATATATGCATTAACATAAAAATTAAATTCTTTCTTTCAGTTTCTATTGTGACTTACCCTTAGATTAAATTATTGTTTTTATAGAAAATTAAATATGAATTTAAAAATGTTGATTGGAGAGAATCTGAATTGGGTTGTTAATGTTACAATAAAAAATATAGAAGACTTCTTGCAAGGAAGAACATTGACGTAACCCACATGGATTGTGGTGCAGTGCAGATACTGGTTCACCCTTAAATTAGAGGTTTCAGATTCGAGCTCTGGGTATGAAGAAAATCTTATTGAGAGTGTCTCCCTCGAATGGATCATGCAATGTTGATTAAGATTTAGTCGGAGCTCTAATGTGGACTCCAAACCTCGGATTAAAAAAGAGAAAAAAGAAAAGAACATTGACGTAAGTACAAAAGATTCCTACTTCGTTTATTCAAGTGATTATATAATTATATCCTATAGTAGTAGTATTGTATATGGATAAAGGTCACAATTATTGGTACTGAATATGACTCGATCTCCATCTAAAACTAGAGTGCTATTATTTAATTAGAAAGAAGAGAAAATTAGAAAACAATCCAATTAAAATACTTAAATGTCTAAAATAGGAAAGTAGTCAAAAGGATATTAGGTCAAAGGCAATTGTAGAAGAAGAATATGTGTATAAAAATATTCTTTAGATTATTAAAGAGTGGTCCATTTTTGTGTTCAAAAATATTTCTTACGAATTTCTCTCCTTCTAAAATTGTCTCATTTTTTGAATTATTTGACAAAAGCAATGGTTATGGCTTTTGAGGGAAAAAAATTTAGAGAAAAATTGTACTATAAAATCTTATAAATTGTGGAATATAATTTTTGGGAATGGTTTTCACTTTGTGCCACGTGAAATCTAGGTCATGATGATGTTATTCCCCAAATCTTTTAAATTTTTTTCATATGGTTATATGTTGGTACCAATAATAATTGTGGTGGAGTGATAAAATATTCTTCATTCTTAAATCTTAATTAGATTTCTCGATCGGATTCGAGTCCCCCTAATACCGGGTCACCTTTGTTAGGGAGCTAGTGCTTTACCCCTAATATTTGAACTTTCCATGACAAATTTAAATTTAATCGGACTCAATTATGGATACTGAACATGTAGTAAAAAACAAAAAAAGAAGAAGATTCTATGGTGGTAACAACTTGGTTTAAACCCATATATGATTTAGTCAGATTGGTTTCAAGAGACAATAATCACCAAGATGAAGATTAGACCAGATACAACTATAAGGAGGAGATTATTTTAACCAGATTTAAAAAAAATAAAAATAACAAGGTTGAAAAGGACTTAGTAAAATAATGTTTCACTCATAAAATTATACTCCCTCCATTCCGTTTTAAGTGATTTTAAAGGGTTAGATTAATTAAAGTGGGTTATTTTTCTAAAAGATCATTTAATATATGCGTAGGAAAATGTAAAAAAGTTTGAACGACTTCTTAAAAATTTGTAACGGCTAAGATGTTAGAGAAATGTAGGTTGTAGTACAAGACAAAGGCGATATCTTGAATTGCACTAATTACATAAGTATCAAGCTATTAAATCGCATAATGAAAGTTTGAGAGAGGATGATCCAGATAAGGATGAAGAGGGGTGTGTCTATTTCTAAGAATCAATCCACAAAAGTCATTCAGCTTATAAGAAAATTGTTAGAGCAATATAGGAACAAGAAAAGTACGTTACACATGTCATTCATTGACCTATAAAAGACATATGATAAAGTCCCTAAGGGTCAGAGATCCTTTGAAAATGTCTGGAGTCTAGAGGTATATGTTGAGATATTCTCATAGTTATCTGGAGTAAATTTAGCTATCAATAGTTATCAATTTGTTAGACGTAGATTTAGTTTAAATATTTGATTCTAAGCCTATCTATAAGTTGTTAGAGTAGTTCCTTAGAATTAGTCGAGTTAGTTACATTTACTTGTATTTAAGTTGATGTTACAAGTGAATAAAGATCATTCAAGTTTGCTTTAATTCTCAATCTCTTTATGGTATCAGAGCAAGTTTGGTATCGTGAGATCCCTGCCGCTATAAGAGCGCAAGATACAACCTTGAGCTTTGAGGAACTATTTAAGAAACTAACGGACCATGAATTCTTTCTCAAACACCAAGATATTGAAAAATCATCCTCAATCATCACAACTGCAGTTGTACGGAGGACCAATTTCCAGCCTTAATAACACAAAAATAATTGTCGCTTTCCAAATCAATCTTGGAAACGATCAGCTCAACGATAGGCATATCCTGGCAATCAACAAAATGAAAGACAACCCAAGCAAGCTGTGAAACACCAACTTTTCCAGAAGACCGGCTACACTGCTAATGTGTGTCGCTCAAAGCACACAATTACTCAAAAGTTAACTTTGTGTGAAATCATCATCAAGATGCAAATTCTTGGATCCTTGATTCTGGAGCAACACATTATGTCACAACAATATTAGATAATCTTGAAGAATACACTGGCAATGATGAAGTGTCCATGGGTGACAGTTAAACTATCCCCATTACTCACACTATTTAACTCAAATAAACACTTATAATTCTAATTTCATACTTTCTGACACTCTTTGTGCTCCAGGTATAAAAAAGAACCTTATTTCTGTTGCTAAGTTTGATGTGACAATATAACCTATTTCCATACTTTTTTCTTGTGAAGTATCTCAAAACTAGAAACTATTGGTACAAAATCGGAAAAAAAATGGACTCTATGAGTGGTCCCACAGTGATTGTATGAAACCTTCCGCGATCTTCACTTCTACCAAAGTCTCTCATCAACTATGACACTGTCGCCTGTGACATCCTCATTTTAAAATCCTAGACTTAGTACTAAATAAATTTTCACTTCCCATTTCCGCCAAAGAAAAGTTTGATTTTTGTAATTCTTGTTCATCAAATAAAACTCATCATTTGTCATTTTAAAGATTCACTTTAAACAATAATACTTCACTTCAAACTCTGTTTAGTGCTTCATGGGGTCCATCACCCATTTTATTCATTGATAAAAAGTTGTTGTACTGCATTTTTGTTGATCATTATACCATTCATATTTGATTGTATACAATCAAAAATAAAAATAAAATCGCTTTCATTTTCAAACAGTTTCATCCTTTGGTGGAAAAAAGTTTTAAACACAAAAGTGCCTCAGTTTATATTGATAGGGTGGGGAGGGGAGGGGGGGGGGGGGTGGGGAA
>JAJOOR010029838.1:0-12294 GCA_036250505.1 Solanum acaule | reverse complement strand
GAAATTATACAAATCTGAAGAGGAGCCAACGAATTATACAATTGCTTCTTTTTGTATATATGTATAGCGAAATAGACATAGCTTTCAATTGTATATGTATAGCGAATTATACATATATATGTTTGCTATGGAGCGCAATTATGCAAATTTCGCTATAGCATACAAATATGATTTTTTTTGTTTGCTATATGTGAAAGTTGCTCTTTAGAAAATCTGAAATGGGCCTGCTATTAAACTCATTCTACAATTATATTAATTTTACAAGAAAAGTAAAATATTATGCCCGAAAATCATCCTTGTTTAACGAAAAAATTAGCTAACTAATTAAAATTCCTAACATATTTATTAAAAACAACTATGGTTTGAAATAATTATTTAAAAAAATCAATATGTTAATTATATAGCAAATAAAGTGTATCATAATAAAATTCCTTTTATTTCTCAATTGAGGTCCACTTTTGGCTAAGTTTGACTTCATTACCCACAATTCTCTCTCATGTTTTTTACCCAAATTCTCGGAGGTTGGGCGGGGTGAAAAAATTTAAATTATAATTCAAAAATAAAATTTTAATTTGTTAATTTTTTTGGTTGAGGGGAGGGGCTGGTTGGGGGGGGGGGGGTAGGAAGCCTGTTAGACTAGACAAAATAAATTGATTTTTTTAAAAAGAAAATTTTAAAATTTTAATTTTTTAAATGGGGAGGGTCATGGTACGGGGTGGAGTAAGAAAAAAATTGTAATTTGAGATTGGAAGAGAGTTTTGGAAAAGGTTTTCCTTAATTTTTTTAAGGGAAGTTATTTTCCTTAAATTTGAGGAAAATAAGTTGATTTGGAAAACATTCTCCAAAACATTTAAGCCAACCAAACATGAGAAAATTTGAAAACATTTTCCAAAAAACTGTTTTTCTTCATACCAAACACACCCTTAAACTTAGCTAGTTTTAAACACATTTGGGAGTTTCAAGCTATAAATTTTCTTGCTCCTCTTTTCCTCAATTCAAACGCCTAAGTGGGTATTGATAAGTAAATTGATAACATTAACCCATTTTATATATATATATATATATATAAACTCTTCTTTCATCGTTGATTCTGAAAACTCTATCGAAGATCTATAGCACGCTATTGAATTCATTAATAAATAACGTTATTTCACACAAATAATTCTATGTAAAAGGCAAAGAATTAATTTATTGTTCTAAACTTTAGATATGTGCAAACATATGTAAAAATTAGTAAATGTATCAAGAGAACATAATCAAAACTGTAAAAGAAATTAAAGGCTAAGGAATGGTAGACTTCTAATTTAGATGACTCCAACTGTTATGACAATCCTAATAATTATTGACTTGAGCATGTTTTTGAGCCCAAACAAGTTCCAAAACTCCAGTTTTTCGATTATGTACATGAAACAAAAGGAAAAAATAAGTAGAAGATTAGAGTAATATTATAAGTTTTCGATTACGTTATACGATTGACTTGTGCTTTTATTCATGTAACTACTGAGACATTATTGATGAATTCAATCTGTCTCAAAGGGATAGAAGCAATATATTCTTGTGTATGTACAATGATATTTTTTTTTAAAAATCGAATTTAATAGATTGTGATAATATAAAATTGATGATCGAGATTGTAGGTCTTCTTCATTATTAGTAGGATTTTGATATGTGACAAATGTATCAAGAGTGCTTGAGATGGGTAATGATAAAATGTGGTTGAATAAAAGTAAATGAAGATTGTTTATCACCGAGATTGATTGAGAGGCGACCGATACAGTCGTTAGGTCACGATGAATTAGGAGAGCATATTCCTCATGTCAACTTAGTACCTCAATTTTTCGCGCAATACAAATTTGAGGTCTTGAAGTTGGCAAAATTAATTACTATGAATCAGATAACTATTTTCCACAAATTTAATAATTTCTTAGAATCTATCTTAACACATAAATTAATTCTCAAAGTACAGTCAACTACAGTTTCACTAATGAAAAATTATAAATGATTCAATGTTAGTGCCACTCATCATTCATGCCACTTTTAAAAAATAACATGTCTATCAATTTCACCATACGAGTGTATCTTGAACTCATAATATGTAACCTACTGAAAATATAACATTTTTGGAATCAAACTTTATATAGATATGTGAAAACAAATATAAATAAAAGTTATCTTACCATTGAGAATTTATATCCTCTAAATTAAATTTGAATGTCATTAATGACTATAGTTTCATCATGCGCAATAAAGTATTTCACGAGTTCAATCAAACTCAATAATTTTATCTTACAAATATTTATTTATTTATTTTGAACCCCAGGATAACCCACAACCGCAACAACCTTGTCCTCTACCCTTTGGGTGAGCACTTTGTGCGCACTAGATAAACCCCTCATTGTGTAATAGCCTGCAAACCACACCGGGGATGTAAATCGCACTAGGTAAGCCCTATACGACATATTCGACTCAGAAGACATTGAGGGAGGATCGATCTCAAATCATTCGTGTGGATGACCACCCTCCAAACCAACTGAGTCATTCAAATGAACAAAAAAAATCAAAAAGCGAACTCACCTCTATCACGAGACAATTGTAGGCTAGCTAGCTAGCTATATTTTATAGTTGGATATACATAGGATAATGACCAACTTTCTCGCTCTACAAAATATTTTCTCTCTTGTCATTGGTTTTTCATTCCTAGACTTGCTCGTCTGCCACCTTCTTGTCTCCTTCATGTTCCAATCAACATCATATTTACCTTGAGTAAATCCCTTGGGAATTGATTCCATTCTCCAATAAAAATGTTGAATAGTATAATGGTCATGACCAAATTATTAAAGTACCTATATACTAATGTATAAAATTTGGGAAACCCTAATAACCCTATGAGCTACATGAGTGAAGTGTTAATATATATCTAACTTCAGGGATTTGCAATATTCGAATTAAATCAAAAAATCAAATCGAATTAAATTTTAATTGGGATTGATTTTTTGGTTTATTGTTGGGTTAATAATTTATTTAATTTGGTTTTTTAGTATAGTTTTGGATTCAGAAAAATAAAAATTGAAAAACTATATGCACACCCCTATCCAACTTCTTTTCTTTGGATCCATTTAAAGGGCATGATCATAAATGTTGATATATATTAATTCTCCGACTAGTATATGAGTCACTAACAATGGGTCCACAGATCATTTAACTAAACTTTCTATCTCATATATCAGTATCTAAGTCTAATATTAGCCAAGTTCCAATTTCTTCAACTATATATCAATTTTGGAGGATCATACTTAACTACTCCTTCACGTAATTTTGGAAAATGACCTTTCAAGTTCCTAGATGAATAATTGATGTGGTTGAATTAAATGTCTATATATATGTGGACTCATTATAATATTGAAAATAACATGTTCATTAATTAGGATTGAAACGAAAAGATATGTGAATATATCGAAACACTAGATATAAAAATTTTACTCTTGTATTCTTTCACTTTCCTATTTCCTACTTTAAAACAAACAGTACAATAAGGAAGAAAGGGAAAGTTAGCTTAAATTAAGGACCAAATTAGTTCTCATCAACACTTAAATGACATAGAGTAGAAAATTTTCATGGAAATTAAAAGAATTAATTGAGACAAAATAAAACCAGTACCATAGGTGTGTTTGGTACGAAGGAAAATATTTTTGTTATCAAACACTTTGTAAAACTTAGAAACATTTATATAGATTATTATTATTATTGGAGAGAATATAAGGGAAGAAAATCTTTTTTCTCCTTTTAACGTAAAATATTTTTGGATATTTAATCACCAGAAAAATTAAAACTAATTTCTAAAAAGTATTTTCCTCATACCAAATACATAGTTCAATCTATAAGTACTATGATCTCTACTAACCTGGTATACTTCAGGAGGAATTCAGATCTCTGGCGCTCTTACAATTTGAATAGAAGAAAAGGACTTTTTCAGATCTCCTGTATCTAAAAACGAAGATCTCTAATAAAAAAAACATAAAACCATTTTTTTTGTAAAGAGCTAGAATATCATTTCTCTCCTGCTTCAGTTCATAGTACAACTCTTGTATCTAAAAACGAAGATCTCTAATAAAAAAGAACATAAAACCATTTTTTTTTTTGTAAAGAGCTAGAAAATCATTTCTCTCCTGCTTCAGTTCATAGTACAAAAAGGTGTAGATAATATCAATTGAACCCATACCCAAAAAAAAGTACAACTTTAATTGATCTTATAAAGAAATCAAACTTGTTAGAAAAATCAACAAAAGAGAAATCAAACTTGTTAGAAAAATCAACAAAAGAGAAATCAAACTTTGAAAATCAAGGATGTGTTTATTGTATATGATTCCATTTAAAAAAATTCAAATCTTTGTAATTAATTAACAAAGATTAGTAAAAATCAAGAAGAAATTAAAACCCTAATTAATCAAGATAATTTCTTGGTTGATGAGATCCTGATCCTCCTCCTGCTTGTTCTTGATTAACTTTTTCACCTTCACTCTCTCTATATCTATGTAAATATCTCTTCAATGCTCCACCATAATCATCAAACCCTAATGTTCCTAAAGCCCAACAAACGTCGTCGCCGTTCACCGTCTTCCGACGCTCTTTCCGACACTTATCCGATGCTTCACTAGTCACAAATCCAATAAACTCAGACACACATTCTTGCATTGTTTCTTTTGCTTCTTTTGATATTTTTGCATTTGATGGAAGAATATTTTTCATTATGCGACCAACGTTAGCTATAGGCAACAAACGGTCTTGTTCCCTACTGCTACCTGCTCCTTCATCGTTTGAAGAGCTTGCAGCACCTATGTTTTGTTGAGACATTATTGTATGTACTGTGTCAAATGGTAGAGAGACGTCTGTATAATATATATAACTATATTCTAGTCAAAGTTGGTTTTCCAAGTATTGTTTGTATGTAATAAGGTGGCCAATTGGACTTTCATTTTAGTTAAAAATATTTTCCCATCACTTTCAAATAGGTAGTGTTGAATAATGGTGTTGCTTTAACCAATCAATTGATTATATGGAGTCGGATTCAGGATATAAATTTAACTCGTTTATCCAGAAAATGGTATAGTTGAATTTGTATATGAGGTCAAATACACGCATCGTAGTTTAACTCGTTAGATTCAGTTATTAGCAATTAAATTCTATGAGACAAAGACTTAGGGGTCGTTTGGTAGAGTGTATTAGTAAAAATAATGCATGCTTTAACTCTGTGTATTAGTAATACTTTGTTTGGTACACTTTTTCATGTTTTATTAGTTATACACTCTATTGTGTATTAAGGTGTGTATTGCTAATATCATGGATTTCTAGGTATTAGTAATGTGAGGGATTTTAATGCATGCATGAGCATGGTTAAAGACCATTGCCTCTCAAAATCTATTTAATATTTTTCTCATCATAATTGTGAAGGGTATCTTTGTCGAGCCTACACCCTAGATGTGGTCGGCACTTGAGAATCATTGTTGGTCCCCAAGCGAACTCTCATCCTAGCTAACTACAAGTGGAAGACTAACTCAAGCATACACAAGTTCAAACTGAAAGAAACATTTAACAATAATTTACTCAATCTCAAAACTCTCTTAATATACTAAGTGTGAAATATAGGTTTTAAATAAAACCTTTGAAACTGAAAGATTCTCCGAAATTGTCTATCTATCAAGCATCTACTGTATAAAGATGAGTGTTGGGACAAGACCCGCGATACCTCAAAATGCTAGCTACTACCAACAACTCATAAAAACTGGAGTCCTCCAGACGCAAGGAGGCCTCACTAAAAGCTGACGAGCGAATGAAGTGATCTCAACAGAACTGTATCTGAATCTGCATCATTAAAAAGATGCAGATCGAATGACATCAGTACATTAAATGATCGAGTATGTAATATAGTTGAATAACAAATAACTTAACGAAAAGTCTAAAGGTAACTCAACTAAAAATATATTATATATCATGACGAAAAATCATTTAAGCTCTTACTGTAATGATGCAATAATAACAAATACTAAACTGAAATATATATATATATATATATATATGCTTTACTTTACTTTACTGGGGAATTTCTCTAACTGACAACCATCACTATGAGCCTCGTGATGATACAACGTCTTACCCATGTTGCCATAGCCTCCCTATACCTTGTTAGAGTATAGAACACAACTAAACTGATGGATCTACTAAAAAACCTTCTTGAGGCAAGTAAGGAGTCGCTCGTCTTGCAGTGTGATCCTATCTATGTTGGTGGCGTAGATTATGGAGTTCGAGTTATCTTAACTCTTACTCCAAATCGGTGATCAATACTAATCCTAAAATATAAATGTTTGCTCATTTAAAAGTATTCTCTGGGTTGAGATAATTTCTCAAAAGGCCTCTTTAAGAGGTAATTGAAGTTGTACTATCTTTTTGAAAACTCTTTACACTTTTATGAAAATAGTGCTCTCTTTTTCAATGTAAAAATGATACATTCGGAACCATTTAAGTTGCCTTAAACTCTTTTTGAAAATAATGCTTTAAATTTTTCTCTTAAACTCGCTTTAGTTTTCAAAATCAATGTTAGGAAAATTACTGGATCGAAATACTTTTAGTAAAACTCAATATATAGGATTCATGTGGAACTACAATCATGAATAATAATTCAAGAATTTCAATGCATAAAGTATCACAATCTCATAGTAAAACTAAGGGCAAAATCCTAGATTCAGTTTGCTACTTATCGAATTGAGATGTAGGGCATGAGGACGAACTAGTCCAACACTATGAATAACCTTACATACCTGATTATGAAGCTTTTAGACTAGAAACTTTGGTGGAGAAAAGAAGAACATTAGCTTTCTCGGAGGAAATCTTTGAGCTTGAACTCTTGGGGCTTGATCACGAGAGAAGAATCTCTTTTATGATGTTCTTAGAGTGAAAGAACTTGGGAAAGTCTTGGATGGAAAGTTTCTCTTTGTATTGAATTTTTAACATGAAAGTTTTAGGGTTCTTGATGGAGAAGAGAAACCCTAGGTGAGTTTTGAGAGAATTCTAGATACTTGAATGTTTAGATTGATGATTTTGATAGGAAAACTAGTTAGTTGAATGATATACTCCGTTAATTAAACACTAAAAATGACTTAAAATAGGGTTAAAAAGCTTGGGAAAGGACCAAATAACCTTGGAACGCATGCAGGAAGTTGCTGAAAAAAAATTGCAACAAGCCTTCACAGATGGCTCTACGGTTCGTGGAACATTCCACTGTATGTAGTTGTCATCCGTAGAACTTCGACTTTCTGACAGGTTTTCACTAAAATGGGCATTATTTTTTACTTCGAACTCAAACCAGGGCAAACTTGTTGACGTTGGAAAGAAGACTCATAAACCTTTAATTTGATAGGTCATGGGCAACCTAATTCATTATGTGCTGAGAGATATGATCGTTTAAAGTTGACCTAAGTGGAATTTTATATCAAAACCTAATCAATATAGGAGCTTTCAACTCAAGTTTGTGCTAAGGGATTCTTGTAACCTTTAATTCATATCCAAATTCATTTTCACACTAAAGAATTGACCTTAACACCTAAGAACAATTTAAGAATCACTCGATACGACCTTATACGCAAATGAAGAATGATTTAGATCTTAACTTAGAAATTTTTGAAATGTTACAAAACCGACTTCTTTGAATGTCGCACCCAATACAAACTTTTGCAACCTTCTTTTTAAGCATTGCATATAAAATTTATACAAAATAAATAAAAGTAATTGGTGCGATAGTATCATCTATCTATTGATGATTTTAAAATATTGTTTTCCATTTTCAAAGATATGTAACTTTTTAACTAGTCCTGATGTATCGTAGAGGACTCAGACTCATGAAGACACTCTAATTAAGAGCTCAAATGTAAATTATATTATGTGC
This sequence comes from Solanum acaule, assembly GCA_036250505.1. Lineage (NCBI taxonomy): Eukaryota > Viridiplantae > Streptophyta > Magnoliopsida > Solanales > Solanaceae > Solanum > Solanum acaule. The sequence goes on along the minus strand of JAJOOR010029838.1, from coordinate 4,358 downwards.
AAAATAAATACAAATAGTGTTATATATATATTTCATAAAGATGGAAGTGAAGTACATGTACATGTTACTAACATACGTTGTAGTGCAGTGATCGAATTATTTCACTCTTAATCAGAAGTTTTGAATTCGAGCCATGAATATAGACGAGATCCTAATAAAAGTATCACTCTGAACGAATCCTGCAATACATGATCCGAATTTAATCTGAGCTTCAATATAGATTCTAGACGGATGAAAAAAAAGTACATGTATATATGAAGCGACCACGTGGTGTCTTAGTTGTAGAAAGAAAGAATATTATTGTGACAACTGAAAATGTCTACTCGTCGGCATAGTAATGGTGGGGTCCTCTTGTTGCCTTTCTGCCAGATCCATTCAATAGCTACTAATGCTACTGCTACTAGAGCGATTTTACAAATTATTTTCTTCGTTTTAATTTAATTTTCCTAATCTATTAAAAATAAATATATATTTTTAATAACTTTTAATTCTAATGTTTCATGTGACATATTAAGACAATAATATCAAAGAATATTTTATATATTAAGATACTAATATCAAAAAATAAAATTTACCTAGACTTCTTGTCAAATAAAAATCAGTCAAACAAATTGAAATCGCAAAATAAAAAAACGTTAAAGTTAAAAAGTGTTCCCAAAGAAGTGGATAACTCACGTGGTATTCAAACGGCTCCTTATTCATCTTTCATCCAATGGTAATTAATTTATTTATTTTTTCAAAAAAAAAGAAGGGAAGAAGATGAAATCCTTTTCATCCAAACATGAGACAATATTTGGATTCCCTAAATATATTTTAGATGCTGACAAAGATTAATATATTATTTTGACACTTCAAATTCAGAACTTGAGAGAGGATCTTTACAATTTTAAGCAAGAAAATTCCTCCAAGCTCTTCCAAGAATTGTAAGTACATATAAAATAGGTTTAATATATAGTTACTAGTCAGTCTCTTAAATTTGATTTAGATATTCAAATTGAATACCTCAATTTCTAATAAAATGGTTTAATATCAGACATTTTCGGTTTAAATTTCAGAAAAACTTTTGTGCGTGTTTTCATTCATATGTTATAATTATATAAAATATGACATCAACTAATTCAATTATATATATCAATCTCAAGTAGAAAATATATGAATTTTTTCGATTTATTGAGGCGAATGGTATAATTAAAAGAGATAACATATTTTATGTTATGTTACTTAACCACCTAATAGGCCAATGAGAATACACAAAAGAAAAAAAAATTGAATCAAAATTAAAACACTTTATTAGGAATTAAGGTAATTAATTGAAATATAACTTAGTTGAACTATCTAAATGAAATACGCGACAAGTTTACGAGGCTATATATGTACATATTAAACCTATAAAATTTGAGTCCTCCATGGCATTTCATGAAATGACATAACTAAAATTTATTTGTTTCTTTGTGAGTATTATTAATTCAAATTATGCTTCCTTTGACTCACTTTCTGAGAGATATAGGGTTTGAACATCTTGTCAACTTTCAACAAACATTGTACTTTAATGAAGTAGCACTATGAAACTTCTTGTTGTTTTCCTCTTTTTTGGCTGAATTCAGTCAAGGTCTTGGGAAAAATTCTTATTCATCATAACAATTTTCTCAAATTAATATGTGGCTCCTAATTGTACTAAAATTTCCTAGTTACTTCACCTAACGTTAGACAAAATTCTTCTATCTTGGAGGGCTACTAACTACTAACATTTGAAGACAAATAACTGATTAATTAATTAAATCTACCTTAGAGTTTTATTATATAGTTGCTCTCCATTGGACAACATTTTTGACCTCTTTGTACATAAGACGTCAGAGTCTAATCTATACAAAATAAAAATAAAAAATAGTAGTAGGTAAGTTTCTGCTTCAATATTTTGTAGGAAAAATTAAAATCCACAACTAAGTACACTCACCATATGAGCTAGGTAGTGTTTGAGGTTGAGTTGAATTTAAAATTTATTTTTTATCGTGATTAAAGTTAGACTTATCTTAATTCTTAATATTAATCTATTCGATGTTAGACCTTCATATTACGTTGTTCAACAAATCTAATATGAGGGGAGAGGGTGTGGCCGCGGGGGTTGTCCCACATCAGTTGCGGAATGCGGATTTGTTGTCTTGGTGTGTATTGAACATTTTCTCATAAACTAGCTTTAGGGTTGATCAGTCAGTGAGACCTGATACTCATTTGTATTTGTTCTTTTTCATCATCAGGCTACGTATATTATATTCTACACAAATTTCATTAACGTAGTTAATTGGTTTTTTCATCTTTCAACATTTGGCTATATCTCAAAAATTATTTAATTACTCGATAACAAAGTATGGGTTGACAATTAGAAAATAACATGTTTATTTATTTAATAAGTTTAATGAGTATTTAAGTTATCCAAGGTTGTCGGAACTATAAATCAATTATAGCTTAAAGATTCGTTTATAAATCATGCCAGATCAAAAGAAAAGACATACTTATGTTTCTCAATGAGGTTAGCGACAAAGCACTATTGATTAATCAATTAATTAATATTAGATTAACATCTTAAATAAAATAATTATAATGTCAGGCTTAAATATTAAAAATACAAATTGGTGTTCATCTTATTCTTTGAGAAATCGTGTAGGGTTTTGACTTGTCATTCCACACATTGAGGAATTTTATATTAGAGCAATTTGGTCTTCCTGTGGTTGTCCTTTACTTGTTAATTTCCTAATTATTCAAGTTAATTCAACTTTAAACAGTACTTAATTACATATTTTAATTTAATTAAAGTCATCGATACTTTAGAATATACAGAATATTCTATATAGTACCTTGTATCTCATGTGTTTGAAAGATTCCATTCCTTATAATGCGTTTATCTCCGCTGGCTAGTTCAATTGGTTAATACCAACACAAAATTTTCGTCGTGGAGTGGGTCCATTAAAAAATTAGGTGTTCACCGGTCGGTTTAGATCGATTATTAATCAAAATTAAAATTAAATTAATTTAATCGGTTTTTCAATTAGTCAAACCAAACCAAATAAAATATACATTTAGTGGTTTGATTGCTATCGGTTTTAACTCGGCTATTCAATTGTTAACCATACACAAAAATAAAAGAAACGATTCATTCAACGGGAAAAAAGACAATAATTCATTCAAAAAGAAAAATAGTTAAAATAATCGGCATTATAAATCTTTCGACCACTGAATTTACTGTAAATAAGGCTTCAAAATTCACCATTTTGGCCTACACAAGTAAGAGACACTGATATTCCTAGTCCCGTCAGGAATTACCATAGACACTCATATACATGAAACCAATAAGATAATTGCTCGTCTTGAGCGTTTTTGCTTTCATAAATAAATTATAACTAAATTTGAATGAAAAAATATAGAAGATATTTAAAATTATTCATAAAAATAATATATTATGTATATATAGTTATAAAATATATGTATATAATTTGTCGATTCAGTTCTGTTATTTCTTCTTCTTTTTTTTAACAAAACCAAAATCAAACTAAATATTATCAATTTTTAAAAATCTAAAACTAAACCAAACTAAATCTCAATAAAATTGACTTGATTTTGTTTTTCAGTTTAAATCAATTTTTATCCGGACCGTAAACATCCCTACTAAAAACTGCTCCAAAATGAATCTAGAAAAATGAAGGACTCGGTTGGTCATAGAAATTAATGGAAAATCAATCATGTTTCTCATTTTTTCGTTATTTTGAACTTTAAAAACTATTTTCTATATATAATTGATCCAGTCCATCTTTATTTTTCATGTATTTTCGCGTAGATCAGGACAACTCATTTAATTAGGAGTGTGTTTGGTACGGAGGAAAATGTTTTTCATGAAAAAAAAAATTTAGAAAATATTTTCTTGGAAAACAAGTTGATTTCTAACTTATTTTCTCATGTTTGGTTGGTGAGTAAAAAATATTTTCTGAAAAATATTTTTTAATGTTTGGTTGGTGAATGAAAAATATTTTCCAGAAAATATCTTTTATTTATGGCTTGAGACTAAAATATACTCTTTAGGAAAATAATTTATGATATGAAAATCAACCTCGATAATTGATCTAGGACCCGACCCCGAAACCCAAACTAGGATAAGACCCGATGACTGTTCCAAAATCCGACCCTGAGATTTGACTCAGGATCTGACTCAGGAAATTTTTTTCAAAATTAATTTTTTTTTTAAAAAAAATTGACGGGGTAGCGGGTGGCATAAATGATTTTTTTAAAAAAATTAAAATATTTTTTTATGGGGGTTGGCCTGGGTGGGTGGCCTTGTTGGGGGGAGGGGGCGTAAAAATAAAATGAAT
>JAJOOR010029837.1:0-20965 GCA_036250505.1 Solanum acaule | reverse complement strand
TTCTTAAAAATGCACACGTTGACAATGATCTGTATGATATTTTTCTTTCTTAAAAAGTAATGTATAATACCTTTAAATTTTTTTTAAAAAAAAGAAAACACATAAAATCCCCCTGAACTTCGGAGGACAACTTACTTTAGCACTTTAACTTTACGCGTAATTCTTTACCCCTTGATCTCATATCAAGTGAATTTGAATGCACCCAAATTGCTGATGTGGCAAATTAAAAAAATAAAACCGCATATTGACAAAAAATTAAAGAGAAAAAATATAAGTGTGTCCCTTTTTTTTCTTTTTAGCCAATTATTTTTCATTCTTCATCTTCCTCACACCCCAGAACCCCACCCTTAGCTACTAGCAACCCCACCCTATCTTCTTCCCCACACCCCACCACCCCCTGCCTCATTCAGTCACCATTGCACCACCCTATTCTTCTTATTTGAAACCCCCCTATTTGTTCTTCTTCGATACTCCCCACCCAATTTCTTGTTCTTCGAACCCCACACCCACCCTCTTTCTCCTGCTCCAAACCTCCCTGCCTTTAACCGTCATTTCTATCTCTTTTTTTCTCCTTTGTTGTCGAACCCCACACCATTTTTTTTATTACTTCTCATCTTTCAGTCACATCAATTTTGATTTTAAAAAGAGGGTCTTCATTTTTACAAGATCTGAATCAAAATTGATATCACTTATTTTGAAAATTGAAAAGAGAAGATTGTTGGTGTTGAAAATTGTTGCTTCAAAATCACTATTTATGATAGTGCTTATATTAATGGTGATGAACTTGATTTTTTTTAATGTTAGATTAATCTTCATTTTTTCCTAATTTTTTTTCTAAAATTGTTAATAAATAAAAAGAAACAAAACAAGAACTAAACAATCAAAATTAAAATAATTTTCAAGGTGGCATTGATGTGGCATTGATGTGGCGCTGATGTGTCGATGCATGAGGCCTGTGAGATGCACTTGCCATCGTGAGACTGGTATTATAACCTTAAGGCGATATTATATTTATGTCAAATAAGAATAGGGTGGAGGGGTAAATAATTATATGTAAAGTTAAAGTGCTAAAGTAAGTTGTCCTGCCATCGTGAGACTGGAATTTTATGTGTTTTCTCTAAAAATAATTATGCATTAAGAAGATAATTTTCTACGAGAACTGTTTCAACTAAAAAAATATTTGAACATGTAAAGAGAACTTTTTTTGTGAACAAACTTATTTACATAAAAAAGAAAATAATTAATGTCTGCTCGACATAGCTTCATAGAATATAGTTTTGACGGTTTGATGACTTTTTGTATTATCATTGCTTTGAGATCTAAATTATTAGTCCTAAACAAAATTAAATTTTTAATTCTGATGATTGTAGGCCTTGCGTATATTCTTCAATTGAATATATCAAAATTTAAAATTCTCTACATCTAAATATATAATTTTTTTATTTATACTTTCTAAAATAGAAAATTTACTTAAATAATATTAAACATTATATTTGTAATATTATATGTTTGACAAAATAAAATATAAGAACTAATGACGATGATCGATGATAGTGATAGTGGACGGTTATTGATAGTGATTATGATTTGTTGAAGAATTGTGCAGTAATTGGATAGTATCAGTCACGACCCAATCCCTTGAGTCATGAAGACACCTACCATAATACGTCAGTAGGTAAGCATCCGTACCCAGAATGTGAGTAATAGACATAAGGGCAGAACTAAACAGGAAATAATACTAACAAGGGAAAAGAGCCTGATTTACCCCTGAACTTTATGATTTGGAGCTGATATACCCTCTGTTTAAAAAGTGGCTCATATATGCCCTTGCAATTATAGAAATGGCTCATATATTCCCTTTTACTTAACAGACCAATATTTAATAAAATTAAAAAAAAATATTTTTTGTCATTAATTTGAGAAAATGCCATGTGGCTTTTTAAAATACCCACTCAACAACTTTTCACCATGCCCACCCGACCCAATTAGAAACAAAACCCCCACCCATTTAAATAAACTAAACCCATTTCATTCCATTTCATGATGAAAATCTCAAGAAGATCAGCAAGGTTGGCAGTATCATGAGCTCAATTGACAAGGAAAGTTACAGTTTTTTCATCAAAAATTTATAGTGTAAGATGTTGGTCTTACTAGAGTTTTGGCAATACATGTAGAAGGCATCATCACTGTTGGTGAATCTATGGCACATGACACACGCACGAATAGGAAAGACAGAGGAAGATAGGCGAGCTTGCACACACAAAACAATGCATTTCAGTTAAATCTGAACAGTTAAAACAATTTATCGCCATTAAAGACCAATTTTAGTAGAAGCTTGCTTGTTCACCAATTTCTCTGGCACGATTAAAAAAATTGAGCAATTTACAAGAAAAAAAGGTACCAATTTCTTCAGAAAATTTAGAAAGCTAACAGATCAAAATACTACCTATTGTAAGCTTTAAATGGGTGGGGGTTTTGCTTCCAATTGGGGAGACAATGGAATGAAATGGGTTTGGTTTATTTAAATGGGTGGGGGTTTTGTTTCCAATTGGATCGGGTGCGCATGGTGAAAAGTTATTGAGTGGGTTATTTTAAAAGCCACATGGCATTTTCTCAATTTAAAGAATTTTTTTTTAAAAATTTATTAAATATTGGCTTGTTAAGTAAAAGGGCATATATGAGTCATTTCTATACCGACAATGGCATATATGATCCACTTTTTAAATGGAGGGTCTATCAGCTCCATATCATAAAGTGTAGGGGTCAATCAGGCCCTTTTCCCTACTAACAATAAGAAAAGACTGAAGCGAAAAGCAAATCAAAAGCTATATATAAAAGGAAACCCTTCGTGAACCAGGAAGTAACGAGTACAAAGCAATCTAACAAGAACAAATAAAATTACCAAAAGGGGACCATAACAAGTTGTATCAAAGGTGAAAGACAAGCTAACATATGTACATAAGGAGACATGTGTTACGCCTCGAGCCTACACACTAGACGTGGCCGACACTCGAGAACCATCGCTATCCTCAAGAGAACCCTTGACTTGGCTCAACTCTCAGCGGAAGGCTTACTCAACATAAGATAAACTCCAAAGTAAAACTTTAACTCAAATGTCTCAAAATAATAAACTCGGAAATGTATAAGAACATTTAACTGGCCAAAAGAAGGCAACTCAAGTCTGAAACATTAACAATGGAAATGAAAAAGACTCATGAACTACTACTGTCTATCTATGAACCCTCTAATACTATGAGGGATGTCGGGACAAGACCCCTAATCATTCTAAACAAACTGAAATAACGGAAATAAATAAGGGATCCTTCGGAAGCAAAGAGGCTCACCAAAGCTAATTCGAACTGCTATGGTATCAAGAAGCACCTGTTGATGATCTTGATCTCTTGTATCTGCATCTTGAAACAATGCAGGGCAAATGACATCAGTACATTGAATGTACGAGCATGTAAAGGAAATACTGAACATAATATAAAACCTTGAATCTTGGAAGGAAGGAAACATACTCACCTCAACTCAACTCAACGCAACCTCAACTCATGGATACTCAACTCAATATAGTATAAAAACAACAATAAAGATGCAGTTTATATAAAGTATTTAAAATAGTAGATAACAACTCAATATTTAAAAAATAGAATAATAACTCTTATTTGTAGGTAAAGATACAATATAACTCAATTTGGGAGATTCTCTAACCGATAACCATAACTATGAGGTATGTGATGATACATCATCTCACCCACGCTGCCAAAATTGTCGTATACCTTTTCGGGGTATAAGACATCCTCAACTAAGTGTATACACTAAGTTATGCTTAAAAAGAAATAAGGAATCATCTAAAATGTATGACCCTTTCTACCGACATTGGCTACACAGTTTATGAGGACTTTGAGTTGTATAAACTCGTCCCCATATCGGTGCTCAATACTACTCCAAAAATATAACTCAGCTCATATGTTTAAAAACATTTCCTCATCCTCAAGCTTTGAGATTATTACTCAATAGGTTCTCTTAAAAGTGATTATACTAAAAAAGTCCTCATGAACTTATTCAGAAATCTATGTTTCCTCTCTTTTTAAATGTGAAAACATTTACTCTTAGGGGTACTTGGTTCCCATATATTCATTTTGTAAATTGAAACTCAACTCACCTCATCCTCATACTCAAGTACTCAATTCTTAAAAAAAGTTTTAAAAGATTGTAAAAGACTTCTCAAAATGACTCGAAAGAACTCTCAAGACTTTAATCTTAACTCTACCCTGAATTTGAATTATGAATCAAGGGTTATCTTTCATGTTATGAAGGATCTCTCGATGTTTAGATGTAGTTTAGAGTAGTTAGAATCAGAAAAGAGTAAAGGTACACCTTAAAAGAACTCAGACGGGTCAAACGACTAAAAAAGGACGTGGGGAGGTGACCCTGGCGCACTGAGTGGCGTGAGGCACCAGCCCTTGAGCTTTAGAGGTGCAGTTCTAGCACACTGCTAGCGCGGCGCGCCAGCTCCTTTCCAGAAAATCCAACGAATTTTTTCATTCTCGTTTTCTGACCCTAATTCACATAGAATCGAATGGTTTCTTCCAAACACTCGTTTACTCCACTTATTTACATGAAAATCTACTAAAAAACCCTCAATACAATTCTTATTAACAAGATCCTCACCTCAAGAACTCAATCAAACATCATAATTCAAGAATGGAGAACAACACTTCAAGAACTCAAATTTCTCAATCTTTATGGACGAATTCGATAATGTAAATCATGATTGGCATGTGATAATGAAATCATCACTATGGAAGCGTACATACCTCGTAGGGATTAACCCTTGGCGAAATTCCTCGACAAATCTCAAAAACCTTGACGAACGCCTTGAACCTTTCCTCTTTTCTCCTCTTGAACTCTTCTAAAAACCCTAAGCATATTTAGTATTGTTAAAACTGACCCAAATCAGTTTTGACCCCTAAAATATTACTAAAAATGTTAAAAGCTGATGGGGTAAGGAAAAGACGAAAATACCCCTCATTAATTTTGGTAAATTTCCTTAAATAGACAGATTGACTTCAAAATGGCATATCTCCCTCATCCAAACTTGAAATTTAGCAAACTCGGTGGCGTTGAATAGAGGATTTGAAGACCTTTCATTTGATATCTTGTAGGCCACCTAAATCATCATGTACAAAAAGTTATAGTCGTTTGAAGTTGACCCAAAACTCACAACTTACGCTTAATTTGAACAAATCTCAAATTAGCTCTCTCCGAATAAGTTCTTTCTAAATTTAGATCTTTCTAAGGTGGGATGTTACAATATCTCCCCCTTGGGAACATTCGTCCTCGAATGAGAATACTCTAAGCAAAAATGAGGGTGGAAACATCTATATCCAACTCAGACACCCTACAAGCTATATAACACACTCAACATATTAATTTAAAGAGTACTAAGAAAAGAATTAGTACCTTGATTTGGAATTTCTCCAGACTCAAAGAGATGTGGGTATCTCTTCTTCATATTCTCCTCAGCCTCCCAAGTTGCTTCATCAATAAACTGATTCCTCCATAAGACCTTGACTGATGTAACCTCCTTGGTTCTAAACTTGTGAACCTGACGATCAAGTATCTCAATAGGAACCTCCTCATAAGATAAGTTGTCCTTAATACCAATATTTTCAGTAGGTATAATAAGTGAAAGATGGCCCATACACTTCTTCAACATTGAAATATGAAACACCGAATGGACTGCTGCTAACTTTGACGGTAGCTCCAACTCATAGGCTACATTGCCAATCCTCTTGGATATCCTGTAAGGACCAATATATAGGGGACTGAGTTTCCCCTTCTTGCCAAACCTCATAACACCCTTCATGGGTGGTACCTTCAAATAAACCCAATTGTCCACCTCAAACTCCAAGTCTCTTCTCCTAACATCAATATAAGATTTCTAACGACTTTGTATGGTTTTCAACCTTTCTTGAATGATCTTCACTTTCTCCATAGCTTGATGGACCAAAAACGGTCGTATCAACCCAGCTTCATCGACTTCAAACCATCTAATAGGAGATCTGCATCTTCTCCCATAAAGAGCCTCATATAGAGACATCTGGATGTTAGAGTGGTAACTATTGTTGTAAGAAAACTCAATGAGAGGCAAGTGATCATATCAGTTACCCTTGAAATCGATCACACACACCCTCAACATATCCTCTAAAGTCTGAATTATGCGCTCTGTTTGATCATCAGTCTGAGGATTGAAAGCAATACTCAATTTACCTTAGAACCTAAACCTTTCTGGAAAGACTTCCAGAATTGTGTGGTGAATTGCGTACCTCTATTTAAAATGATAGACACATTAATTCCATGAATTTTGACTACCTCTTGATTATATAACTTGGCATAGTCTTCTGCTAAACATGTAGTCTTTACTGGTAAGAAATGGACTGATTTAGTCATCCGATCTACAATCACCCAAATCGAATCATGCTGCATGCGAGACCGCGGTAAACCAGTAATAAAATCCATATTGATCATCTCCCATTTCCATTTCGGAATCTGTATATTCTGAGCCATACCACCAGGCCTTTCGTGCTCTACCTTGACTTGTTGGAAACTCGGGCACTTAGCAACGAACTTTGTAAGATACCTCTTAATACTACTCCACCAATAGACTTCTCTCAAGTCGCGATGCATCCTTGTGGGGCCAGAATGGATATAATATCTGGAGCTATGAGCTTCCTCTATGATCCTCTTTTGGAGTTCATCCACCTTGACTACACATAATCTACCTTGATACCTCAACACACTATCTCCCCCTTGTTTAAAAGCCATCACTTTTTACTTATGAACATTTGCCTTCAATTCAAGCAAAACAGGGTCTTGCTCTTTTTTCTCTTTCACTTCGAATACTAGTGATAATTTAGCCCCATTCATCACAACTACTCCTCCTTCATTGGAATCCATTAACCAGACTCCTAATCATGCAAGTTTGTGCACATCTCTTGCTAAATCTTTCTCGCCTTCCTCAACATAGGAAGTACTACACATACACAACCTGCTCAAAGCATCAGTAACAACATCAACCTTACCTGGGTGATAGAGAATACTCATGTCATAATCCTTGAGGAAATCCAACCACCTCCTCTGTCTGAGAATAAGCTTTTTTTGATTGAAAACATACTAAAGACTCTTGTGATCGGTGAACACATCTACATAAACACCATAAAGATAGTGACACCATATTTTTAAAGAGAACACTACAACAACCAACTCTAGATCATGGGTTGGATAATTCTTTTCGTGAATCTTAACCTATTTGGAGGCATAAGCTATAACCTTACCATTCTGCATCAATACACAACCTAGTCCAACTCTGGACACATCTAAATATACCACAAAACCTTGCGTACCTTCTGGTAAGGTCAACACTGCGGCAGTAGTCAACCTCATTTTCAATTCCTGAAAACTCTTCTCATAAGCTTCAGACTATTAAAACTTTGTTGCCTTTTGAGTCAACTTTGTCAAAGGGAATGTAATGGATGAAAACCTCTTGACAAACCTTCTATAATAACTAGCCAATCCCAAGAAACTCCTAATATCAGTTGGAGATGTGGGTCTAGGCCAGTTCTGCACTGCCTTAATCTTTTGAGTGTCAAATCGAACCCATCACCAGAAAAAGTGTGGCCTAAGAATGCCACAGATTGAAGCCAAATCCATACTTAGAGAAATTGGCATACAACTCTCTATCCTTGAGAGTTTGAAGAACTACTCTGCGGTGACTTGCATGATCCTCCTCATTCCTCAAATAAATTAGAATTTCATCACTGAATACGATAACAAACATATCAATATAAGGCTTAAACACTCTATTCATAAGATCCATGAACATTGCAGGATCATTAGTCAAACCAAAAGACATGAGTAGAATGTCTAGCGGGTCCTGAAAGCTGTCCTAGGGATATCACTTTCTCTTACTCTCAACTGATGATATCCAGATTTGAAGTCTATCATAGAAACACAAGTGGTACCTTGAAGTTGATCGAAAATATCATCAATTCTCGGAAGAGGATACTTATTCTTGATATTAACCTTGTTCAACTGACGGTAATCGATACACATTCAAAGAGAACCATCTTTCTTCCTCACAAATAAGACCGGAGAGCCCCAAGGTGAGACACTTGTTCGAATGAAACCTTTATCAAGAATGTCTTTTAATTGCTCTTTTAACTCTTTCAACTCAGCTGGAGCCATTCTATAAGGCGGAATAGAGATAAGATGAGTATCAGGAAGAATATCTATATCGAAGTCTATTTCTCTCTTAGGAGGGACTCCAGGAAGATCGTCTGGAATGACCTTTGGAAACTCACTCACAAATGGAACTAACTGAATAAATGGTGTTTCAAAACTAGAGTCATTAACTTGGACTAAGTGATAGATGCACCCCTTGAAAACTAACTTTCAAGCCTTAAGGTACGAAATAAAACAACCCTTAGGCACTGTTGAACTACTTCTCCACTCAATAACCCGCTCATTAGGAAACTGAAACTTAACTACTCGAGTTCTACAATCAACTGAGGCATAACAGGCATAAAGCCGGTCCATACCTAGAATAACATCAAAGTTCACCATATCTAGCTCAACTAGGTCAGCCATGGTGTCCTTGTGATTGACAGAAATGACACAATCACGATAAACTCTTTCCATTAGAATAGACTCACCAATAGGTGTGGAAATACTGAAGGGATCAAAATGTTGTTCGAGAATAATATCGAACCTCATAGCAACATAAGAAGTCACAAAAGATAGACTCGCACTTGGATCAAGCAATGCATAAACATAAAAAGTAAAGACTTTGATCATACTGATTAATGTATCAAGTAGCATTTCATCCAATACTAAATGCTAACGATCGTTCTTTAGTATAATAACCCAACTACGTGAGTTGGGATCCCACAGGGAGTAGTGCTTCCTTCGAATTATTTTAATAAAAGTACAATGACAATCTCTTCAATCAAACATTTCTTGCACAATTAATATTCATATCTCAAATTCCAGGTTTTAACTACCAATTCAAACTTATAGCTCAACACAAGCAATCAAATATTAGAGTAAAACTCGGGGAATTGATCAGCCAATTATTGAATCTCAACAAAATGAGTAAACATTACTGCTCATAATGGCCTAATTTGTTGTGGGTAGGTCGAACCATATATAAAGTAACTTTCTCTCGAACAATTACCTTTTCTATGTTGAATTCTTTCAAACTTCAACACTGATTGAATGAAGCCCAACTCTTTACCTTCATGGAATCCACTCTCTCGAGTTGGATACAAAGGAAAGGTTCCTTGTTTCACTCTCTCGAGCTGAAACTATTGCCACCTTGGTCTCACACCTCTCTCTCTCTCGAGTAAGTGCACACCACTGAAATTGACATACGAAGTAATGCAATTCAATCTCGAAACAAAGCAACAACTTAAACCCACTTCAAATTAGCACCATTCTTCGCAATTAATAAACACCCATTAAGTAAATTCAACAATTGGTTTCATGATCAAAATCCCAATTAAAGGGTTTTAGCCACTCATCTCAAAAATAAAAAGAACAAAATTAATTATCACACCCATAGTTGGGTACAAATGAGAATTATAGATCAAATTCAATTGATAATCTTTTCTCTTACAAAATCTCTCTCAAAATCTTGCTAAAATTGCTCCCCCAACCCTTTGGTAGTGTTTTCTCTTTAAAGAATTATTTTCTCCCTTTCTGAATGAATTTCTCTCTCTTGCCAAAACTAATTTAAACAAGTCTGAAATGTCACTGCTCAGGGCTACTCGACGAAGTAAGTCGGGTATCACTGACGGGTCGACGATTCGCTGATTGCTCTTAATCTCGCATTCATTTTTTGCTTTTTCTTGGTCAGGCTACTGTACCTTTAGGCGATTTAGGTCAGTATCACCGAATGACTGCGCAATTCTCCCATTATCCTTTCGTCTCGCCAATCAACACTTGCTTGTATATTCTTTTGTACTTTTGGCGACCTGGTTATCCTTCGCCGAATAGATCGGCGATACGCCGAATATGGTTGCTGCTCGCCAAATTTTCCCCCATTTTAGCTCGAGCGTTTTATAACTTTAGGCGGTATCTTAGAGATTTGGTGCTTCGCTGAATGATATTGGTGATTCGCCGAATGACATCATAAATCATCAAGCCTTCTTTTATTCATTCCTAAGGCTTCCTTTGTTCCTTTTTGCCCAATAGTGTCCATGCTTTGTCTCTAACTCCAAATACCTGAAACTCAAGGGTTTACATCAGTTATTGAGACAAAATATGCATTTGAGGACACTAATTCTATTAAAACATAGCCTTAAATGAGTCCAAATTGTGGACTCATCAACACCCCCAACTTAAACTTTTGCTTGTCCTCAAGTAAAGCTCAAGTTCAGCATTTCAAAAAGGATGTCTCAAACAGTGCCACACAAGTCTCAATCATAAATATACACAACAAGGCTCAACTTACTCATGCAAGGATCAATTGTATACTCAAAGACTCCAGTTGTGACACACCATTTCAAAGATTCTCAAGCTCACTATACTTGCTTCAAATGCAAGTTCGAGCTCAACAAAGGTATTCAAATGCCCTCACACAAAGAATGATTCCATATTCACACACAATGGTTTAATCATTTAAAGTTTCGGAATCAAATGCAATGCTCACTCTCACAAAGAAGAACACAATGCATGCTTTCACCCATAGGTTTGCCCGTATTTTCCAATCAACAATTGTTTAAGCTCATTCAAGATAAAAAAAGGTCTTTTAAACGCTTGTAATGGCGCTGAGTGCAAAGGTATGGTCATTTAGGCTCAGTGACTTTCATCCTCATGAAATGTGGTGCTTTCAACACTCCTTTTCATCTTCTTTCATCATTTTCTTTAGTGCTCATAAGTCATCCCATTATTCACTTCCATGGATTGTTCGGAACCTCCTTTCTTTTTACATTTCTCATAACTTTATTTCACAAGTTTTTCCTTTTATTTTCTTTTCTCTTTTTTTTTTGTATGGAGGGGTTTCATTTTTCTCAACACCATGGGTTAAAGGGGACTTTTCTTGCACTTCTTGGCTTGCCTTTTTTTTCTCAACACCATAGGCTTTTGGCCTAAGTTGGTTATTTGATCAACCACAATTCAAGAGGATTATAGGTAGCAGATTAAGAAAGGTCATGTTTTCATCAAATTTCTTCTGAAGAAAGGTAAGGATCAAGGGGTGTTCAAAAGAGGTTCACAGACTCACAAGGTAGGCCACAAAAGAGGTATATGTCAAATTGTCTCACACTCTTCAAAGTTGCCTAAGATCATATCAAGAGATAGCCTTACTTAGTCGACCGAACCAACGGGGCGAATTCTAGGTGTTATCATGCATGGTTCAGAGTAAGCTCATCACACAAGGCATCGATACCAAAGTTAAACAAGACTCCACACTTTAGCTAGTGTGCAACGTTCATCACAAGAGAATCAATTTGATACTTGGCTAGTCACAACGATGCAAAGAGCTCACATATTGATTATGTAACTTCACTTGGTCTTATTATAGCCGCACATTCATGTTCGTTTGATTATGAGCACTATTTGAGTCATCGATATTGATCAAAACCGAGACTCAAATTTACACAAGAACAATTACATTCCACACAAACAAGGGTTATTGTCAACGCTGAGGACATTGAAACATGAGCAACATTGAGACATGAGTAGTCTCCACACCCCCATCATAATCAGTCAACATTGTCCCCAATGTGTGTAAAGAACGGGTATTTATTGCAAGTAAACTAAATATTAACAGTAAATAAAAATTGACAAGAAATGAAAACAATCTATTGTGTAAACAAGTAGAGCAGGGTCACAAGGAATCTTCACTAAATTTCCCGATTGTCCATAGAGTGAACTGATCGCTGAGTGCTCGTACTCGCCGAAATAGTTCGGTGACTCACCAGGAAGACTTTTGTCTCGCTCACGATCCCTACTCCTGCAAAATCAATACACATTATTCAAAACACTAACACTTGGGTTGCCTCCAAAGAAGCACCTTATTTAATGTCGTGGCACGACGTGAAGATGCTCTCAAGCATCTTCCAGGTACACCACCTCAATTAAAGAAATCTCCTTGCATTCTCCAAAGTATAATTTTAAGCGTTGCCCATTCACCTTAAATGCAGGTCCCTCTTGCCCCTCAACTTCTATGGCACCATTGGTGAATATTCTTTTCACTCTAAATGGTCCTGACCACTTGGACTTGAGCTTTCCTGGGAAGAGTCTCAGTCGTGAATTATATAGTAACACCCAGTCTCCCACTCTAAACTCCCTCCTAAGGATTCATCCAATTCGTTTGTCATCCCCCGAGTCTACACCCTGGATGTGGCCGACACTCGAGAACAATCGCTGGCCCCAAGCGAACCCTTGGCCTGGCTCACCTCTCAACGAAAGACTTATTCAACATAAGATAAACTCAAAACTAAAACTGTAACTGAAATGTCTTAAAATAATAAACTCAAAAATGTATAAGAACATTCAACTGGCAAAAATAAGGTAAATCAAGTCTCAAACATTAACAATGGAAATGAAAAAAGACTCATGAACTACTAGTGTGTATCTATGAAGCCTCTAATACTATGAGGGATGTTGGGACAAGACCCTCAATTATCGTAATAAAAAATGAAATAACAGAAATAAATAAGGGATCCCCAAAAGCAAGGAGGCTTCATAGACACCCTAGGAATCTTGAACTCTGTGGTCTGATTCCAAGTTTGTCACTCCCTGAGTCTACACCCTGGATGTGACCGACACTCGAGAACAATCGCTGGCCCCAAATGAACCCTTGGCCTGGCTTAACTTTTAGCCGAAGTCTTACTCAACATAAGATAAACTCAAAAGTAAAATTGTAACTGAAATGTCTTAAAATAATAAACTCAGAAATGTATAAGAACAACTAGCAAAAAGAAGGCAACTCAAGTCTCAAACATTAATAATGGAAAGCAAAAAAGACTCATGAACTACTAGTGTGTATCTATGAAGCATCTAATACTATGAGGGATGTCGGGACAAGACCCTCGATCGGCGTAATAAACATGAAATAACATAAATAAGGGATCCCCTAGAAGCAAGGAGGCTCACGTATCCGCATCATGAAACGATATAGGTTGAATGGCATCAGTACATTGAATGTACGAGCATGTAAGGGGAACACTGAACATAACATAAAATCTTGAATCTTGGAAAGAAGGAAACTACTCACCTCAACTCTACTCAACCTCAACTAATGGATAATCAACTTAATACAGTATTAAAACAATAATAAAGATGCAGTTTATATAAAGCATATAAAATGGTAGATAACAACTCAATGTATTTAAAAAATACAATAACAAATATTATTTGTATGTAAAGATAAAAATTAACTCAAATCGGGAGATTCTCTAGCCGACAATAATCACTCTAAGCTATGTGATGATACATCGTCTCGGCAACACAGCCAGAACATTCCTATACCTTGTCGGGGTATAAGATATCATCAACTAAGTGGATCCACTAAGCTATGATTAAAAAACAATAAGGAATCATCTAAAAAGTATGACCATTTCTACCCATGTTGGCTAAATGGTTTATGAGGACTTTGAGTTATATGAACTCGTCACATATCAGTGCTAAATACTACTCCCAAAAATATAACTTAGATATTATGCTTAAAAATATTTCCTCATCCTCAAGCTTTGAGACTATTACTCAGAAGGTTATCTTAAAAGAGATTATACTCAAAAACACCTCATGAACTCATTCGGAAATCCATGTTTCCTCTCTTTTTAAATGTGAAAACATTAACTTTTGGGGGTACATAGTCCCCATATATTCATTTTGAAACATGAAACTCAACTCTTCTCTTCCTCATACTCAAGTACTCAATTCTTAAAAGAAGTTTTAAAAGATTATAAAAGACTTCTCAAAATGACTCAAAAGAACTCTCAAGAATTTACTCTTAACTCTACCTTAAATTTGAATTATGAATTCACGGGTTATGATTCATGTTATGAAGGATCTCTTGATGTTTAAATGTAGTTTAGAGTAGTTAGAATCAGAAAGAAGTAAAGGTACACCATAGAAGAACTCACACATGTCAAACGACTGAAAGAGAATGGGGGCAGGCGACCATGACGCACTGAGTGGTGCGAGGCGCCAGCCCTTGAACTTCAGAGGCACAACTCTGGTGCACTGCTGGCGCGGTGCGCCAGCCCCTGCCCAAAAAATCCGATGAATTTTTTTCATTCTCATTTTCTGACCCTATTCATCTAGAATCGAATGGTTCCTTCCAAACCCTCTTAGAATCGTTTATTCCACTTATTTACTTGAAAATTTACTCAAAACCCTCTAAACAAAGTTTATTAACAAAATCCTCACCTCACGAACTCAATCAAATATCATAACTCAAGAATGGAGAACAACACTTCAAGAACACTCATCAAGAACTCAAATTTCTCAATATTTATATATAAATTCGGTAATGTAAAATCATGATTGCCGTGTGGGTGAACGAATCCATCACTATGGAAGCTTACATACATCTTAGGGATCAACCCTTGGTGAAATTCCTAGACAAATCTCAGAACCTTGATGAGCACCTTGAACCTTTCCTCTTTTCTCCTTTTGAACTCTTCTCAAAACCCTTAGCGTATTTAGCTTTGTAAACTGACACAAATCAGTTTTGACCCCTAAAATATTACTAAAAATGTTTAAAGTTGATGGGTGATGAGTCCAAAATTTGGACTCATTTAGGGCTTTATTTTGATAGATGGAGTGACCTTAAATGCATATTTTGTCTCAATAACTGACGAAAATCCTTAAGTTTCAGGTATTTGAATTGAGAGACAAAGCATAGACACTATCAAGCAAAAAGGAACAAAGAGGCTGAAGTAACGAAGAAAAGAAGGCCTGAGGATCGCCTAATGCATTAGGTGAGTCGCCGAATGACCTTAATCTCGCCTAATGTTCCAGTGTGCTGAGCCCTGAAGGAAAATATCAAGTTGGTAATGAAAGGGATAAGTCAGCGCATCGCCGAACAGTTCCGTGAAGCAGCACCATCTCTCCCAATGATTCAAAGCGCGAAGATGGTGAAGGCAAAAGTAGAACGACAATAAACCCGACCAAAGGGTGGATCACCGAGTGTGTCAGTGATCCCGACTAACTGCATCGAGTGGTCCTTCGCAACACAAATTTTCAAAAACTATAAATACCCATTTACATCTATAGCTTAGTATCAAGTTGTAGCGAATTATTACTAATTTTTAGAATATTTCAGTTTTAGTTCTTAGAGTTATTAGGAGAGATTGTTCTTGAACTTGAAGGTTTTCAACTCCAAGAAATTGGAAGTGGGTTTTGAAGAATCTTCATCCTTGACGTGTTTAAAGACATTACTTATCGTACCCATTTAATGGAAACACTTTTTGGTATCGGTTTCTATCTCTTTTGCATGTCTAGCTTAAACCCCAATTCTTGGGGTGTGATTTTGTGAATATGGGTTAAATTTAATGTTGGGTATTGCTCATTGATAGTCTATTTTCTATTTAAATGTTATTTCTTTTAGTTGTTGTGTTTGAACTTAATGGAATTGCAGTTGCAAATAGGATTTCATCTTCGTGTTTTTGGCTTGCTCGAGAGAGAGGTTTTAAAACCAAGACTACTAAATCGATAGCCTGTAGTTATTGGTTCATCGTAGGTTCAGCTCGAGAGAGTGAATCCTAGGCCTTCTCCCACACATTCAGCTTGAGAGAGTGAATGGGCTAAGGCGAAAGCTGTGCTTAATTACTGCAACTCGGTGTTCGAGAGAAACCAATTTGATTCGGGGTAAATTGTTTGAGAGAAATTTTACCCCCACTAAAGTTTAGCTTAGTGACAAATGTTCAGCGATTTACTATCAATAGCATTTACCCGATTGTTTATTTTATCCCATATTCCTATCACATCCCAAGAATCCCGTCTCCCTATTTCACTTATTTATATTTTTGCTTCTTTTGTGTGTTAGTTGAATACAAACCCCCCATTGATAATTGACATTCGTGTCACCTTTAGATTTAGTAAGTTTATATTCGTTAATATTTATAGCTATGATTTATTAGAACATAACTTACTTTTCTATTTGATTCTCGACTACTAACCGCTCCATGTGGTCCTGATATGTGAAGTGAAAATGGCGCCACTGCCGGGGAGTGGTGTTAGTTGAAAATCTTTAGTTAAGTAGTATTTTTGTTCTTGTTAATTATAGTAATACTTACTTAATATTTAGTTTTGTTTTTTCTTGTTTGTGTTTAAAATAGAAAGTATGAGCGTAAATGGCAGCAATAACCTCAACGATGTCAACGAGCCTCATGGTAACAACCCCCATCTCATAGGAGGTATTGGTGCCATTGACTTACGTCCAGCCGAAGGGAATGCAGTGCTCCACATCACGAGCATTATTTTGCAACTCTTGCAACTTAAGGGACTTTATAGCGGATTGGCCTATGAGAATCCTCATGAGCATCTTCAAAACTTCGTGGATGTATGTGGACCATTCTCCTTCAAGAACATCTCTCAAGAGTCAGTCCGGTTGAGGTTATTCCCATACTCTCTGATGGGGAAGGCATGTAAGCGGCTGGCTGAATTGCCACGCGAATCAATCACTTCTTGGGAGTAGTGAGTCACCGCATTTCAAGTGCAATTTGTCCCTCCCTCGAAGATGATGACTCTTCGGAATAGCATTCAAAGGTTCAAGCGTATAGAAGGCGAGCCAATTCATAAAACTTAGTTGCGATTCAAGAAGCTAGTGCTTCAGTGCCCAACCCATGGTTTACCTGATAACGTGTTGCTACAGTATTTTTACCAAAGTCTGGACTCGGTAAATAAGGGTGTTGCTGACCAAGTTTCTCTGGGAGGTTTGATGCAACAACTTTATGCGATGGCAACTCAATTGTTGGATGGTATGACTACAATCAACAGGGCATGGTATACCCATGAGTACCAAGTGCCCCCTCTCACGTTCAAGTTAACTAAAGAACAAATGGAGAAGGGCCAAGAAAGAGACCAGAACATGGCCAAGATCACGACACAACTTGACATTTTGTCTAAAAATGCCATGGGAGCTGGTGCTCGAAGTGTCAATGCCATGGGTGTCGGGTGTGCTAATTCTGAGGAGACAAAGTTTGAAGCTTTGTATAATGAAGAGGTAAATTTTCTAGCCAACCAAAGCAGTGGTTATCGTTCAAACTACTCGAGGCAGGGTGGAAACCAAGGTTGTACTAGGGATGAAGGTTGGAAGGATCGAAATCGTGAATGAAGGGATTGTAATCAAAATTGGAAGGATAGGGAGAAGGATAGGTATGTGCCTACCCACGAGCACCAGAAGCCTAAAGATTCGGAAGGTCGTAGGTCTGTGGACATTCTCTCTCATATCCTCAACAAAGTTGAAGGGTCAGACAAGATTTTAAAAGAAATGAAAGAGGATGTGTCTACCCTTAGCTAGACTGTTACCATCCATTCAGTGTCGATAAAGTAGTTGGAGACCCAAATGGGTCATATATCTTCTCATCTCAATCCGAGACAACAAGGGGGTTTTCCTAGTGATACTATGGCTAACCCCAAGAATGAGGTTTGAAGGTGGACTCGCGTCATGCCACGACGTTAACTAATGCGCTATTTGGGAGGCAACCCAAAACCCTTTTTATTTCTTTTTGTTTTTTTTTTGTAAAATAATGGTGTGTTGGTTGTGCAGGATGAAGTGTGGAAGTGTTAGGAAAGAAGGAGATTGGCAAGCAAAAAGGTCTAGTCGGCACATCGCTGGTAAGGTTGGTGACCCCGACTCAGAGCACTGTTGGACTCAAGACAACTTTAAGGTAGAGTCTATAAAACTCGGCGTGCTCAAGAAATTATTGGCGAGTCGCCGACCTAGTCGGCGATTCCGATTCTTATCGCCGTTTGGACTCCCAAATTGACTGGGGGTTCTGTAAAACTCGGCGAGGTTAGCAATTGCTCGGCGTGACGCCGAATGGTTCGGTGATCACGACTAATGTCGCCGAATGGGCATCAACTGGACGATTTTTGAATCCAAAGGTTTAAATTCTCAAACTCTTTCACTTTTATGCATTCTCATTCTCACAACCTCACACCTGTACATTATTTCCTATATTTTTGCTTTCTCTAAGTGTGTTAGTTCTCAATTTGTGCTCGGAACTTGGATTACATTGCTCCCTAGCGATTTAAATTTTCACTTAATCATCATTTAAGGTTGGTTTTCCGATCCCCAAGTTTATTTTTGATGTTTTGAACTCTTATCCAAGTGATCTGATTGTATTGTCGTGTGCTGAGCCTCTCTGATAGGATTAAAATGTTGGAATGCCTATTTTTAATTTGAAAACATTACCCATATTGCTCTAAAAATTGAAGCACCATAATTTGGTTCATTAGATTATGTTAAATCTTGTGGTGTTATGCTCGTATGATATGGGTCTTATTTTAATCTGAGCAGCGCATTATTTGATTTTGTTTTCGGAAGTCACATGGTTGAGTTCGAGAAGTTAGGTTGAAAATAGGCACGTTGGGTCATTTGGCGAGCTGGGTCGAGCTCGCCGAACCACACGACGGTTAGCCTAATGTCCCCATTGCTCCTTTAAATTGATGTTATACCTATTGTTTGGCTCTATAACTTTCAGTGAGAAGTCTGGGTCGCCGAAGGGATTTGGCGACTAGCCGTCCGTTTTGGCGAGTCTGCCTACAACTGATTTTCAATGTTTTTTTTTGAATATTTTCTAACTTTACCTCGAATCTTTGCAGACATGGCTAGACCGAAAGTTGCTGGGAAAATTGTGCCACCCTGAAAGATTAGAGCACTGAATTCTAAAATGAATGAATAGAAGTCGAATCTTCCAAAAAAGGGCAAGAAAGAACACCTATCTAGAGATAAAAGCAAGGGCAAGAGGCCTACTCCCTGAGACACCACTGTTCCTTCATGGACCCAGAGACTTTTCTCAGCTGTACGGAGATTTTCCGCGAATACACCCATGGCATCCCCTGATGAGTCTGGTGCTATTGTTCCTTTCACGGTAACTACGAGCACTGATACCCAAATCCATACCGATGCACCGGACACAGATGGAGCAACTAAGTAGACAGGATCCCATCTTTACCTCTCTCTGTCTTTCATTATTTTAAATTTTGGATAGTATTGAATTATTTGCATTTGAGGACAAATACTTTTATTTGTGATGGGGTGAGGCCAACCTTTATTTATCTTTCTTTTATGATTAATGTTTTGATCATATATTTGGGTCATTATGCCTAAAAATTGTGTTATACACTGCTTTGTGGATGTTTGAGCTTGTGGCTCCTTTTGTTTTAAATTGTACATGATTTTGACCCTTCCAAAAATGTTCGCCAATCTTGTATGTACTTGAATGTGGCTGTTCTTTAGACTATTTGAGTCTCAGTTTTGATCAATATAGATGACTCAAATAGTGCTCATAATCGAACGGACATGAATGTGCGGCTACGATGAGACCAAGTGAAGTTACATAGACAATATGTGAACTCTTTGCATCTCATTGTGACTAGCCAAGTATCAAATTGATTCTCTTGTGATGAACGTTGCACACTAGTGAAAGTGTAAAGTCTTGTTTAACTTTGGTGGCGATGCCTTGTGTGATGAGCTTACTATGAACCATGCATGATAACACCTAGAATTTGCCCTATTGGTCCGGTCGACTAAGTAAGGGTATCTCTTGATATGATCTTGGGAAACTTTGAAGAGTGTGAAACAATTTGACATATACCTCTTTTTTGGCTTACCTTGTGAGCGTGTGTGAATCTCTTTTGAACACCCCTTGATCCTTATCCTTCTTTGGAAGAAACTTGATGAAAACATGACCTTTTTTAATCACCTACCTATAATCCTCTTGATTTGTGGTTGATTGAATAGCCAAATTAGGCCAAACGCATAAGTTGAGGGTGTGGTGATAAGAGAAGGCAAGTCAAGAAATGCAAGAAAATTCCCTTATATCCATGTGTTGATAAAAATGGAACCCCTCCATACCAAAAAAAGAGAGATGAAAAAGAAGAAAAGAATGAAAAATAAAAATAAAAAGTTGTGGAATAATATATGAAAATGCAAGAACGAATTTGATGAGGAAAAGAGAAGGAAGTATTGTGAGCACCACATTTCATGAGGATGAAAGCCATTGAGCCTAAATGACTATATCTTTGCACTCAGCCCCATTACATGCCTTGAAAAGACCTTTTTGATCTTGAGTGAGCTGAAACAATTGTCAATTGGAAAATACGGGCAAACCTATGGATGAAAGCATGCATAGTGTTCTTCTTTGTTAGTGTGAGCGTTGCATTTGATTCCGGAACTTTAAATGATTAAACCATTATGTGTGAAAATGAAATCATTCTTTTGTGTGAGGGCATTTGAATACCTTTGTTGAGCTTGAACTTGCATTTGAAGCAAGTATAGTGAGCTTGAGATTCTTTGGTTATGGTGAGTCATAACTTGACTCTTTGAGTACACAATTGATCCTTGTATGAGTAAGCTGAGTCTTGTGTGTACATTCATGATTGAGTCGTGCGTAGCACTATTTGAGACATCCTCTTTGAACTACTGAACTTGAGTTTTACTTGAGGACAAGCAAAAGTTTAAGTTGGCGGTGTTGATGAGTCCACAATTTGGACTCATTTAGGGTTTTATTTTGATAGATTTAGTGTCCTCAAATGCATATTCTGTCTCAATAACTGACGTAAATCCTTAAGTTTCAGGTATTTGAATTGAGAGACAAAGCATAGACACTATTGTAACGACCCAGAAAATGATAGAGTGAAACTAGAGCCTCACATGTGAGTTTGGAGTCGAGAACTTAATGAAATGGTTATAATTGAATTTGACCCAAAAAGTTCT
>JAJOOR010029836.1:0-12937 GCA_036250505.1 Solanum acaule | reverse complement strand
AAAAAAAAAGCAGATTTAAAAGTTTTTTAAAAAACCGCTTTATACGATATTAAAAAGCAAATTTTTTATACGATATTAAAAATAAAATAAATTTTTTTGGTGATGACATTTGTCAGCATTTTTATATAAAAATAGATGACATTTTATCCGTGTTTATATAAATGCATTTAAAAAAAAGAAGGCATAAATTAGTTTTTTTTAAAAAAATATATTAAATCTGTCCTAGATAGAATTTTTTTTAAATTGAATTTTGAATTTTTTAACTGATTTGAAGTGGAGTTTTATAACCAATTGATCTTTATTTGACATGTGTGTTTTTATTTCAAATTTTGAATTTAGAATATTTAATTAGTTATATAATATTTAATTATTTATTATTTAAAATTCTAAATTTTGTGGTGCTGACATGTGTCCTTTTTTCTTCTCCTATTATATATAGATAGATATAGATAATCCTTCCAAAGGTGGACAAAAAGGAATAAAAATATTATTTTACCTATCTTTTAACTACATGAAATAATGAAAAGTAAATCGTGAATAAGTCCCTCAAGGATTATAAATCAGACAGTTATATATTTGTTATCTTTTCCTCCCCTTTCTCCAATAGGTCATGATATTGGGCATATTTATATGCCTAAAATCCAAATAAAATCCCTACTTTAGCTAAGTTCAAGGACACATTCCCATTGTATCAATAATGTTTGGGTCGTGTTAATGCATTGATTAACCAATGTGTTTAGTTGGTTGCAGGTTTGGAAGCAAGGGAAAGAGGCACAAAAGTAACAGAAAGTGAAGAGATTGTGGGTCGGATCACAAAAGCACAAAAGACAAAGTTGCAAAGGAGTGAAAAGAAGTTCAAATTGAGAAAATCTCTAGCTCTGTATCTTCTCTGCATTACGGAGAGGGACTTCATTATTTCACTTCTGAGGTTGCTGAGACAGAGGATTATGTATCCTCTTCGTGTCACGGAGAGGAGGATATTAGGAGCAAGGCAGGTCCGTATCTACTTTGCATTACGTACCTACAATCCAATTTTCGGCCAATCTTTTTCCAACTATAAATAGACTCAAGTTTTGTTATTTTAATTATTCCTTTTCTGGTTTATGGAGAATGACGACTTGGATGAGTTTGTACTTCAATTTTATTGTTTATTCCTACTCTTTTCATCCATTGATTTCTCGTATGATTATTGAATATTCAAAGATTGAGAATCAAATTATGAGTAGCTAATTTCTCTTATTCCAGGGCTGTAGCTATGGACGATTGTGTAGTATTGAATTTTATGGATGGAAGTTGGTTATCACATAAATTTCCTCTTTTAGTTTTGTTTTAGTATTTTATGATTGGTCACCATTGATATAAATTCATTGTCTAATTTAAACTCGGGAGAGGAATAAGAGGATTAAATGTGGGATAAGAGGAACATGATCTTCTCTAGAAACTAGGGTTGATTTGTATCTAGGATAGAGATACACCTATAAAACTTGCTTGGTTACTCAACAAGATGAAAACTGAATGCTCCACAATTGGTTCAGTCTATCCCCTCTCAACGATGTAGTTAGACTTCCAATTATAGTAGGCGATGAGTGGTGGATTTGCACTAATTTGATACTCTTTTCTTGTGATTTTGTGGCACTCAAAGTAGAGAAAGAGGCTAATTATCCTTTGAATAATTCAGAATGGATCATAATCTTCATTGGTAGTGAAGGTTAAGGAAAAATAGGATAGCGATCCTACATTACTTCAGTTGGAAGCTGCGGTTCATCAACAAAAAATTAAGGTTTTCTCCCAAGGGAGAGATGGTGTACTTCGTTAACATGGTTGTTTATGTGTTCAAAATGTGGGTGAGTTAGCCCATAGTTCCAGATATTCTATTCATCAGGGGGCCACTAAGATGTACCGTGATCTACGGGAAGTCTATTGGTGGAACGACATGAAGAGGGACATCGCAGATTTTGTGGCTAAGTGTCGTAACTATCAGCAGGTTAAAGTAGAACATCAGAAACCAAGAGGTGTGACTCATGAGAATAGCATTCCCATGTGGAAATGGGAAGTGATAAACATGGACTTCATTACGGATTTACCTCATACTTGCAAACAACATGACTCCATTTGGGTGATAGTGGAAAGAGTTACGTAGTCAACTCACTTCTTGGCTGTCAAGACTACAAATTCGGTAGAGAACTACGCCAGACTCTACATCAATGAGATAGTTAGGTTGCATGGAGTTCCCTTGTCTATCATCTCAGATAGTGGTCCTCAGTTTACATCTCATTTCGGGAAATCATTTCAGAAAGGTCTTGGTACTCAGGTAAATCTCAGTACAACATTTCATCCGTAGACGGATGGTCAGGCAGAGCGTACCATTCAGACCTTAGAGGACATGTTAAGAGCTTGTGTAATTGATTTAAGGGGTAATTGGGATAATCACCTACCTCTCATAGAGTTCGCCTATAATAAAAACTTCCATTCTAGTATTCAAATGGTCCCTTATGAGGCACTATATGGGCGTAGATGTGGATCTCCGGTTGGTTGGTTCGAAATAGGTGAATCAACCTTGATTGGGCCAGATTTGGTTCATGAGGCTATGGAGAAAGTTCAACTCATCATAGATAGACTAAAGACGCTCAGAAGTCCCATGCAGATGTAAGGAGA
Organism: Solanum acaule; assembly: GCA_036250505.1. Lineage (NCBI taxonomy): Eukaryota > Viridiplantae > Streptophyta > Magnoliopsida > Solanales > Solanaceae > Solanum > Solanum acaule. The sequence goes on along the minus strand of JAJOOR010029836.1, from coordinate 10,282 downwards.
AGGGACTTAAAGTTTGAAATCTATGATTGGGTTTCCTGAAACTGTCACCCATGAAGGGGGTGATGAGATTTGGCAATAAAGGGAAGCTTAGTCCCAGATATATAGGTCCTTACTGAATCCTGAAAAGGGTTGGTAATGTGACTTATGAGTTAGAGTTGCCAGCAGAACTAGTAGCGGTTCACCCGGTCTTTCACATTTCCTTGTTGAAGAAGTGTGTGGGTGTTCCGACATCGATAGTACCTTTAAAGAGTGTGGCTGTGAAGGATAGCCTCACCTATGAACATGTTCTAGTTGAAATTCATGACCATCAGGTTCGTAGGTTGAGAAATAAGGAAGTCGCTTCAGTAAAGGTTTTATGGAGGAGTCAGTCCTTAGATGGAGCTACTTGGGAAGCAGAAGTAGCCATGATGGTAAAAAATCCTCACCACTTTCCTTCCGATTCAGTTTTAGCTTGAAATAATAGTTCCTCTCTAGTCTCTCAGCTTACTCTTGTGTAATTTAGTATTAGTATCATGTCCCCTCAGTTATCATTGCATTCCAACATATTTGCATGATCATGGAACTCAGTTCAGTTAGATATCACTTTCTAGTATTAAGTTAGTAGGCATTTCAACTCTTTCCTCCAAACTCAGCTTGTTTAGACTTCATTCGAGGGCGAATGAACCCAAGGGGGAGATATTGTAACACCTCAAAAATCATAACTAATATTGAACAAGAGAGAAGGGAAAACCACGCAAGTGGTCCACGGGCTGTGAAGAGGACCACGACCTGTCACTCTGCTCGTGCCCAACAGAAGGTGAATGACCATAGACCACTAAACGGTCCGTGAAGCTCCATACGGTCAGTGAAGTGGCCTGTGAGAGGGACACAGAACCACCATGGCTACTGTGAAGGTCCACGGACAGTCTATGGCTCGTGAAAGAGGCTTGACAGACTTTGAGGTTTGGGTCAACTTTAAATGACCATATCTTTCAGCACAAAATGAATTAGGTGGTCCATGACCTATCCAATTAATGATCTCTGCATCCTATTTCCAACGCCACCAAGTTTGCCTAATTCCAAGGTTGTAGTACGAAGTTAGGCCCGTTTTAGTCAAGCCCTATCAGGCAGGGCATCTTCATGAGTTGCTAGACGGACTTTGGTCATCATGACGGCCCGTGAAGCCCTTCTTGAAGTCACTTTGGCAGCATTTAAGTCAGGATCGCATTGGTCTTTTCCCCTATACATTGGGCACTTAAACTACGTTGTTTGATGCCTAAACTACGTTATTTTACTCAGCCTAAGCCTAATAATCTAGTCAAATAATACCCAGAACCCTCATTCTCCAAAAATCACCCAACTTAGAGCGAAAAGAAGAGGAAAAAGTCAACCAATTCTCCCAAGAACAAGCAATAGTGTTCTTTGAAGTTATGCCCGGAAATCCAAATGATTTCTCCGTAGATTTTGTCACCAGGTATGTAGGATTTGACTAGTGGGTACCTTTCATTCATTAGGTCCCTAGAATTCAGTTAGTTCTTCAGATTCTCTTTAACTGTTCAGACCTAGGGTTTCTAGATTTTCAAGATTTATTGTGATTATGGTTCCTTTGATCTAAATAACTTGTTTCTTGATAATTTAGTATAATTCCATGCATAGCACTCGAAACCCTAGCTTGTGTAAATTTATCCTAGTTCATGAATTATACTTGCTAGGTCAACTAGACATAAATTCATGCTTCAGATTTCGAATGTTATATTCTCAATTATAAATGATGCATTCTCAATTAGGATGTTAATATTTTGAGTTATTCAGTATTTAGTGCATTTTAGTTTTATGAATATTCAGTTAGGAGTAGACTTAGCACCGAGTTGGACTAGTTTTCAGCGGACCCTCAAAGTCCCAGAACTATGTGCCCGCGTAGGTTTATAAGTCCCCTCAGTTGGGCATCCGTTTAAGTGATCACGCCACAGTCATGCCTTTATACCCCTGGCAAGGTATATTGAGTCCTCTTGATAGGGCGTATACATTGGACTCCACGTTTAACTCACGTGGTTTATGTCGGTTAATAGTAGTTCCCACAGTCAGACTCTTGTTGCATCGATCAGGTTTTCAACATTTACATCTATTTACAATTCAACATGTTATCTTCATGATTAGTACTTGGTCATTGCATTCAGTTCATTTTCCAATTATACTTCAGTACATATCTATATCCTTCTTCAGATTATATCATTGCTCAGTTATGCATTTTTCAACTTATATACTTTGTTCAGCTTAGCATATCTATATCCTACATGCTCAGTACATTCCTAGTACTGATGCATACTTTGCGCTTCATCATTTCATGATGTAGGTTCAGACACTCAACATCCAGATCATGCCTAGATCGATTCTCGATTCGACTTCAGTAGCTTTAGTGGAGAGTCCTCATACTTAGAGGACAACAAACATGCTTTCTATTTTAGTCTTTATTTCCTGTTTTTAGTTTTATCAGAGTTAGTTGGGGCATGTCCCAGCAACTCAATTTAGTAGAGGCTTTTCAGACATAATAGTCGATTCAACTCAAGTTGTTAAGTGGTTGTTTCCGTCATCACTGGATTCTTATTATTTATATTTACTTTCAGACTTGTTGGGTTTTTCCCCGTTTCAGATATCCACTGTTTTTAGCTTCCGTAAAGTGTATGATTTAATTAGTCATATTTTCAGCATGCTTAATATATGCTATACTCAGGGTTAGCTTGGGGTCACTCGTGATCCTAGGTCCCATGTTACGTCTAGGGGTACCTTCGGAGAGTGACAATACATAATTAAATTTCACTTATCTCCTAGGCATATTACATTAACGTGCTCTTTAACTTGACTTCAATTGACATTTATGCTTTCCAACTTATCAGTGTGCACAAATAGACATTTAAACTTGTATACAATTAAATAAATAGACTCACACATCCTACATGTAATATGTTACATGACATAACAGTAAGCAGTTTAAGTGTATCCCATGCAAATATATCATGTAGAACGATTTTGTCTATTTGTTCAACTTTATATAAATTTGAGTATCTACTTGTGCATATCTAAAGTTGGACGGCGTAGATGACAGTTCAAGCCAAGTTAAAAGGGAACGTTTATGTAATTATGCATATATCTTATATATTGTCTATTATTTATGTAGATAAATGAATTTTGATTGTCATTAATGACCTTTTAAATAATTATAATTTTAAATTTATTTACAATTTAAATAGATAATCAAGTTGTTATGAAATATATTGTCACGACCCAGATCATCGTGATTGTCACCTACACTAACCATCAGGTGGGAGAACCACTACTACAACCCAAACTAAGCAACTAAACCAAAACTAAGGCAATTAAGTTACTGAAGCAAGTTTAATTAACTAAACAAATGTGGAATTAAATACCTAGAACCTGAAAGTCAATGTACCAAAACTCTACTAACGACAAGGGGTACAACCCTGAAACTAAACGACACCTTAAACAAAAGTGTGAGTCCGAAAAGAGTGGACTTAAACAAGAGAGATCCATGGCAGCCCGAAAGAACTGTCTCACCCTTGAATCCGGTCACGCTCATTAGTCACCTAGCTGAAGTCTATCAATAGCCACCTGAAGATGCCCTATACTCAACAAAGAAAGAGCAAGTGCAGTATCAGTACACAACCATAGTGTACTGGTAGGATCACGCGGTTATCCACTAAGTGTAACATACATTAGTCAATATGACAATATAATCACATGCACATACCGAACAAATACAATATCATCAACATATGTGAACAATAAACAACTTTTTATAATTCTCACATATCACAATTATATCAATTTAGAGCAACATACCGTCTTGCAATATCAATCATCATTAGATATGAACGAACTCATCATAAGTCAAAATTCAATGGTCCTCTCACGGAACCCAATTCAATGGTCCTCTCATGGAACCCAAACCTAAACAGTTAGCATGTCGGAACGTGGCAATCCGATCCCATATTTATGTTGGAACGTGACAATCGATCCCTTAATTATGCCGGAATGTGGCAACCGATCCCAGTTAGTTATGCCGGAGCGTGGCAACCGATCCCAGTTAGTTATGCCGGAGCGTGGCAACCGATCCCAGTTAGTTATGTCGGAACATGGCAACCGATCCCATATTTATGCCGGAACGTGGCAACCAATCCCAATTAGTGTGTCGGATCGTGATACCCACCCATTCAACAAACCACAATCACAATGTATATTCTCACAATCATACAACAAGAGGTGATTCATGGCATATAATTATTCAATTATCCTCGGTTACAACAAGTGTGAACAATAATGCAACATTCGCATACATACATGTATCATAATGAAGCAAGAACAAACATACATCACACAATCATAGAATCACAACTACCACCTACCTCGAATCCAAGCTTGAATCCCCTAAGGCACTTAAATCTTCCCTTTTCGAATTCTTCCTGCTTGTTCGTGGTCTAAAAACAATCATGATAACACGGGAATCAATAAACAATCACTAATTACCTGAATTACTAACAATTCTATGAACCCTAGATCAAACCCATGATCCCAATTATCCAAATTAGGGTTGTTTCCACCATAGAATCTATAACAAAACCCTCCCCCATCAATATTCACCCATTCTATTACGTTCTACGGATCGAAAAACGGATTCGGGGAGTGAAAAGCTTACCTTTAGCCTCAAGAATGGTGAAAAATGAGTAGGAGTCGCCTGGGGGTCGTTCCTTGGCTCTAAAAGTCAAAAAGTGCCGAATAAGGTCGTTTAGGGGTTTATTAACGACATTAAGTTGCGTCTAGCCCGCCACAACGACCCTCATCCCGCTGTAGCGGCGGCGCCAGAGCGACATAAAGTCCCACCAGAGTGGCATTTTCGAACCAGTGAGCTATTCATCTTCCCCTACAATTTTAAGTCTCATCGTACTCGGCACAACGCCCCATATCCCGTTGTAGCGGCCCCGCCAGAGCGGCCAAACTTCCGCCAAAATGGCACAAAAGGAACCAGAGAGTCAACTGAAGAAATTCCAAAATCTCATTTCATAACACACCTCTAACCCATGACAATCATAAAGATACCCTTTACGCTAAGATCGATTGCGGGAGTTCTACTCACCCGAATTCAATTCGTAAAGTCGTATGGATTCTTTAACAAGTTATCTAACCACTCATGCAATCAAAACTATAATTATTCCACCCGATTGTTACTAGATTTCCTACACCTTGGTGACTCTGATTTCCTCCAAATCTGGACAAGGTTGGGAAAATTCAAGTACTACGTAAATGTTTTTCCGTCCCAATTTTTCTCCATTGGCTTTTCCCTAACGACGGAATCAGGTCGTTACAATAGATACCAATTTACCCATCACTCGTCCCTGAGTGATCAATTAGGGAAGACAGACTAAAGTAAGGGTAGAGTAGTACTTGAATTGCTGAACAACAGGGGATACTTGTCTCACATGTCCTTAGCTTACGGACATCGAGACCAAGAATTTCAACTGGTTCTTCTTCATACAGAAGGTCTCGTCTAACACAACTGAGTCTCACTTTATGAAATAATCTTCGTCCCAAAACCAACCAATTGAACACCTACACATCCATCCACACAATGCCTCAATGAAGGCATCACAATACTCGAGTGATAATTATTGTTGTATGTGCACTTAACTAACAACAAAGCTATTCCCTGTAACAACCAAGTTGATCGTTCACATGTCTGCAACATGTTATCAAGGACTTGACACAACATCAGAACGAATCCTTTCTCACATAACCATGATACAATTCTAAATCAATATTCTCTACAATTAGAGGTGGACCTGAACCAACCAACACACACTCATAATACCAAACAATCATAGTTCTTAACAACATCTCCATCCCACGACATAAATTCCCACGAGCTTAAGTTACAAAAATTTCAATCCTTAGACATCAGATACTTCTTGAGAGATATGTCCAAACATACAAACCAACAAACCATCCAACAACACTATCGAAATGCTAGATTTAGTAATTGTAGATTACCTCTTAAGAACAATAGAATTGGATTCAATGATCCCCACATTCAACCACACATAATCAATAATGACCTTGATGACAAGATGAATATCAAGATTGTCGGACAACTATAAATACGCAAGGTAACTCTTCTATAAATTCTCATAAGCAATGTGGTACAAGTAGAACCATTAAAATACTTTAACAACTCCAAGACAACACCAATTATGTCATTCGAAATAACCAAATCTCCCAAACTTCCCGCTCAACCAAGAGAACATTGCAAGATTAGATACCCCTGATCCACCACTAGGGATCCACCTACAAAAGTGAAAACACACTAGAGCATAGCTAGTGAATCATACTCACAACACTAACAACCATCATAAATACTCCGACCATTAATCTCACTCTAAACCAACACTTTTACATGAAAACCTTTCTTAGGTACTTAACAATCAACAGTAGTAAACTTACGACTCACCCCAAGTGTAAGTCCTTTCACATGCTCAATACCGGATACAATTGATCATTTCTCACCTTGCCAATTCATACCTTGACAAAATACATCATCACGAAGGTAGACTTACAACGAAAAATATGAATTATAATTTCCACCGTATAACACAATCCCTTTCTCTATCAACATTAGCTTGTACCTTGAAGATTTTTTATGAAATCACAGATCTCCGCTTATCATCAATCGCATCTCCATAGATCTTACAATATCTTTCGCCAACAATTCAATCGTACTCATTGCTAAACTCAAAAACAAAACAAAGCACTTATCATCACGCTCAAGCTAATGTCTGCACAATTCTTTCTCAAGTCTTTTTTCAATAGTTTTTTAACCTGTCTGATGGACCCATGACACTATTACCATAGCCACAACAAAACAATGAAATCACGCGTCTCTGAACCCAATTATCTACCGCTCTGAAGATACCTCTTTAGCCTTAAGAATCCAATAAAATATTCTTGCTCTCGCCTCTCTCTAAAGGTTGTACTACATCCCACTATCTTTCTTCATCATGACCCTAGCTCTTTTAAATTCTATTCAAGTGTTGTCCCTCCATCTCTTAAAACTTTCCATACAACCACGTTACTCACCAAATATTAGGAAACCACATCCTTAGGTACTCGCAAGTCATAATTACTATACAAAATTTGCTTAATCAACAATCTCATTATATAAATGCATCCCATCACAATCCATCGCGAACTCTTATTACCATTACACTCAGTTAGACCTGATTGTCACTATGAAGTCAACCTTTTCATCAACATGACACCTAAAACTCAGGTAAACTCATCAAATTTAAAGGACTAACCCAATCTTGGTACGTACTTTCTTAATAAAATCTTCAATTTCCTTCACCCAAGTATACACATTGGGACTTTCTTTATCCATAAGCTTGTCATTCCGTTATTAATCCACTCCCTTATGGATTAAGATAAAATCATCAGTCCTTATACTACCCTCCTTCTTCTTATCAAACAAGACAGGAGCACCCCACTTGGGAACACTAGAATGGATGAATCCTTTATCAAGATGCTCTTGGATTTGAGCCTTAAGCTCTCTAAACTCTAACACCCCAGGAATAGTCTCAATAGAGGGGGATTCAACCTCAACATCTCGAATATGAGCCAATTACGTCAATCAATCCTGCCCCACCACTTTCCTACCCCACACGAAAGATATGACCTTACCTGACTTAGGCTTATACCCCCTTCCCACTCTAACATTTCCCTAACAGGGATCTCTATAGTTACCGACTTAGTATTACAATTAAGCCCGGTATAATAGGGGGAAATCCAAGTCAAGCCTAAGATTATATCAAGTCAATCATATCCAGCATAACCAAATCAACCCAAATTTGAAAATCCATAAACACAAATAGGACAACACAATACACATGGGTGACTATGAATGACTCTTCAATTGGGTAGACACATGGATGGGGGGATCAAGTATATCACAAACCACATCAAATCCCAAGGCAATTGAGCTAACACACACGAATAAGTAGAACCCAAATCACACAAAACAATAGCCACATCACCCTCATTATCTCCGGAAGAGTTTGGATAAGGACATAACAACTTTCGAACCTTAATCTTAAGAAATTCCTGAACGAGAAAGCGGTATGTATGGTTGGCGTATGCCTGGAAACTAGGCCAGTCCCTGAAAAAGCCATCTCGATTGGTATCATTCAAATGCGACTAATTCCTTCCGGCTAATGAAGATACTATTCCAGTCTTTCCAGTGGATCCTTCCCTAAGAATGCCCTCGGCTATTGAGAGGACTCCTATTGTCTTTCTTTTATTTACTGGAGTTTCTCATCTCTCTTCTTTTGAAAGTTTAGTACTATTATTGTTGGCATGGAAGGAGTTCTTCTTGAATTAGCACTAGTGAACACTGTATCACACACCTCAAACTTGGTCTCTCCCGAAAACGCATATAACTGAGCCTTGTCGTCTTGATGGGCAACCTCCTCACCTGGCTGCACTACTCCTCTACCTGCATTACCATTTCCTCGGCCTCCACGGCCTCGCTGATCTACTCCTAATATGCCCAGGTTCTCAACAATTTAACACACTTTACAATTTATATTCGATTGCTGAACAATGAATTAGATTGTAGGGGTTAGTTCGGGTACTATTCGGGGTCTATAATTGTGACTAGGAAAATAGGGGAAACAAGGCTGAGATTCTGTCTCGCCCTGTCCCGCTCTGGCAGAAGGAATCCCGCACTGGCGGCCTCACCTTGGCGGGAAAAGTCCCACCCCAGCGGCCAAAATGGAAACAGAACCCAGGCCAACAAATTTTCTGGTTTTTCTCTTTTCTAATTTTCCCAAAGGTTCCCAGCTCTGCCAAACGAATTTAGGATAATTCTCTGAGCTAAGAGAAATCATGTCTATCCCAAGTAAATCCTACGATACACAAACCAATCCATTCTTGTCAATTCAACACCACAACCCACACATCCCCAGGATACACCTAGTCACTCACACGATCCTTAGTCAAATCTTCCTTTCACAATGAATTTTATGATATTCAAGTATTTACAACTTGCATAACTTCAATGACCAAGCCAACATATTGTACATATCAAAGTTTAGACACACATTTATTGTGCACATAATTACCTCATCATATTCAAGCAACCACAACTTTACATTCGCAGTTAATTCAGACAACCAGAAGCACGCATTCGAAGTTTCTAAGATACAATTCACAGATAAGTTCAAATTCTTAATTAGTTCGTTCCATAAACGACCATCAACCATGCCTTATACGGTCCCTAATGCCAGATACCAATTGGAACCTTCTCAGTTTCCAATTTGCTTTGCTTGTGGCCCCTCAATCGTGACCACGATGTCTAGTTCACTTCATTGAGATACCAATTGGACTCAACTCATACCACAAGCGACAATAGTAGCTAGCAAGCCCCACAAAACTGCTAATTTCCATCATAGAACTTGGTCGAACCCAATTCTTAACCGCCTCAATCTTTAACTGATGGTAACCAAACCTTAAATCAATCTTAGAGAAAATCGATGCACCTTGCAATTGATCAAAAAGGTAATCTATCCGAGGTAATGGATACTTGTTCTGAATGGTGACCCTATTCAATTGTCGGTAGTCTATACATATCCTCTCTTGCTAGTGATGGTGTTACCACTTTGTTGCTCTAGTTCAGATCATAGAGTGAAGGAGGAAAGATACCAATTTGTATCACCCAAATACCAATTGGATTCAATTCAAAGCACGAAGGAGTACAAAGAAGTGAGTTTTTCCTAAAGTCCTATAGCCTCTCGAAGAAAAGTACGGACGTCTTCATACCTGTCACGCCCCGAGCTACCCCCGAGACGCGGACACGGGACCTAGGACCACAATTGATCCCAAGCTAACCCTGCTGGCATGATCATGAGCATACTAAAGATAATAAACTGATGCAGAAGCTAAATCATACATAAGATGAAAAGATGGGGAATACCCATATACTATAATTGAGATAAATGAAAACTGATGAGTTTAATACAAAGAAGATATTAACTCAATACTAAGTTGAATCTAACTATGTCTGAAATAAGCCTCTAAACTGACTAGAAATGTTTGGACATGCCCCAACTAGATCTAGCAAAACTGAAACTAAAGACTAAAAGCGATAAAGATAAACATGTCACTAGTCCTCGAAGAATGAGGACTCACCACTGATGTTGCTGAACTGAAGATCGGGAATCGATCTAAGCGTGATCTGGATGCT